>CM077456.1:18874182-19096726 GCA_039654765.1 Mylopharyngodon piceus
CGTTAACTTTTGTTAATGTAAGAAAGTTTTATACTTTTATATTATTTATATAATTATTATAAATAAATATTGTTTTTGTAATCACATTTACTTAAATCTGTTTAAAATATATAATTATATTATCAATGCGTGCATTTTGGGGGATTTTTCCCCCATTGCATTTTGCCAGTTCTATTTGTAATCTTCACAAATTCATGTTCAGTGTAAAACTCTCCATGTGGTGCTCTCCAGTCTTCTTTACAAATATTTATAAAACGGTTAGTTCCTGTCCTTGATTCTGATTGGTCAATAGCTGTGTTTTATTCACGATAAAACACTGCCATGAATCAGCTTCACCCAACGGTTCTGAAATGTATCACTACACAACACCTAATTTTAGCAACGTAAACTGTATGTTCTCAATTGATATTGTTTATTGAAGCTTACTGTATTATGTAGAAGAGTATTGTGAGAAAAAGATAGAGTAAGCGAGCTTATTACCTGTGTGTGTGTGTGTGTGTGGGGGGGGGGGGGGGGGGGCCCCCCCCCCCCCCCCCCCCCCCCCCCCCCCCCCCCCCCCCATTCAGATTTAGCATTTTATTTCAGACAGTCCTATGTCTATAATAAAAAATCTGTTTAAATGTCCAATGTATTATCTTGTCCTTTTAACAGTTAAGGGGTTTTCCCGTGACTGACAGTCGCTAGTCAAAGCATTTGTCATTTGCGTCTTGTTCCTTGCTCACAAATAATCCAGTCCTTTCAATGGGAAAGTCTTTGCTTACTGACTGACACACTCATAAAGTTAGTCTCCTGCTGCCATCTAATGGAGTAATAATGTAACTTCTAAGCTGCCAAGTTCAATACAACAGACTATTTGTCTGCCATGGAAGGAAGGCTTTAAGTAAGAGTTTACTTCATGAAAGTTGCATTGATACATATTTTTGGCTTTAATATTTGTATTGTGTGGTAACCATTTTATAAAAGCAATAAGGCACTCGAGGCTAGTGCTGTATCGTGAATAAGTCACGGCTGAAGGGGACGCCCGGCGTCGTGCCTAACAACACCCTTCAGCCGTGACTTATTCACGATACAGCACAGCCTCTCGTACCTTATTGCTTACGTATAATGAGTGTGATGGTAGACAGGAAGAAAGGCAGGTTACCTTTATTCTGTCATGGACAACTCTTGGAGGAGATTGGGTATGGTAACAGAGATTTGACATGGCGGTAATGCATATGGCAATGTTAATGTATTTGGTCTTGGTGGAATAGATCTCTGCTATGCTGCTGCTGCTGCAGAGCATAAGTATCGAGACTTAGCTACTGCCAATACATTCACAGAACATTGCTGTGATCATGTAAGACGCTGCTGTGTGCACATGTAACATACATGAATTGACTGCCGTAACAGATCTATACAGGTGGAGCTGGGGAAGGTGGAAGGTTTCTGAAAGCGTGCTGCCAGGCAGATTACAAGCTAACAGCAACATTACCGGTATTTGTTTGAATGTTGAGCTCATTGGTTCTACTGATGCAACAACAACCAACCAATCAGCTGTGCTATGCAGACAATGATGTGATCACTACCAAATGAGTTAAAGACCTATCAGCCTACGCCATCTAGAAGTTTCATGCCAGAACTAGGTAATTCAACTATAATATATCATACAACCACTGAATAATATAATAGCACTTGATTCAATTCACTTCTCAGTGAAACTCAATATTGGCTTATCGCATTATCATCCATCATTAGGATAGAGAATCTGTTGCAAAGTTTAAGTGTGAAGATATATGAACGATTAACTCATTCATCATAATATCCCTGGTGTTTCTTGACAGTTGAGGTGTTTAGAAGACTGCAAAATAAACATTCATTCCCTAATAAACTTTGGTCATTTGAATCAAAGTGGTGAATAACAATAATAATCAAGAATAAATGACCAACAAATAAGACCTACACAAAAGATTATTCTCAATTAATTATTAATAAACATTAAATGCTGCCAGCTATAGTACTGATTATGTATTCCTATGTGTATGCTGCTTCATATATAAAATATTGTGTTTTGTTGATACATCTGTATCACTTATGCTATCAGATGCTTTCAGAACACATTAACACTTCCATTAGGCATCTGAAGTAGAGGTTTGGATGTGTAGAATTCCTCTATAAGCAATTAGTAGAGCAAGTGCTCTTTGGATTTACAACTGACAGACACTGGCCTCAGAGAGAAACATTGTCCTTTTTACATCCAAAGCAGTTAATCAGACAGCACAGATTCAGGAAGGGGGAACAATGCTGACATAACTGTACACAAATCATTCCTCATATATGTCTGAAGAGTTATCATGTCATGTGTGTGGTACATCTTCATTACCTAGAGTGCATTTCCTCAAACTCTTTAACAATTAAGCACAGAAGGAATCTAAGTCTGCTGGGACATTGTATATTTGCTAAAGGAGTTTATCTGAGTGCCAGACAATATCCTGTCATATTCTAGAGCTATAATGTGAGGGGACCAGACGCTTAAAAAACATGGTAATGGAACATATAACATGCTAATGGACATATAACACATATAACATGCTAATGGAACAAGACTGTTGTGATATTACACATTTATGCTAAATTTTCAGACAGCATGTACATGAAGGGGTGAACAACAGAATGAATGTGCGATTTTGGGATGCCCTTTACACAGACTTCCCATCTGCTAATTGTGCCTTCTGTGTCCATACTTCAAGTGTGACATCACAATTGGACACTTGTCCTTTTTTTTTTTTAGCTTTTGAGATGAATAGTATTTCTGGAGACCACCAAAGTCAAAATGTAGATTTCAATATGCCATTTGCACAATTGAACATTTGTGTGATTCACTATAATCATCTGCCAGGGAGCCTGTCTGACCACCCAACTTTGGAAAGTGTTGCATGCAACTATCATTAAGCTAATTTGGTGTGTTAAATGGAAAATAATAATAATTCAGTGAGCAATTCATCATGTCTCTGTGTAACATGTGAAATATATCATGTACTGTCCTCCAATCTGTTAAATGTAAAGGATAGTACACAAATAGAATTTTGCCATCATTTACGTACTTTCATGTTGTTCCAAACCTGCAAAACACTGAGACATTTTTTTTTTCAAATTATCTTCTCTTGTGTTCAACAGAAGACAGAAAATCAAACTGGTTTAAAACTAAGACATACATGTAAGGGGAATCCGGAGGCTTGTTGTTTGAATTGTTTTAATATTTTATTTTTACATTTTGGGTGAAATATCCCAGTAATGCAGATAATCAGAAGTGTTTAGAAGAATTTGAATGGTTAATGAAAGAAAATCAGCAAATATCAATGCAAATAAATCATTAAACATGATAGATATCAATAGATTAGTGTGAAAAAAAAAGAAAAAAAAAGAAAAGAAAAAAAAGCCAGACTAGCAGTCTAAACTCATTAGTGTTATATCACGTCTGTACATCCTCTAATATAATTGTAACTTGTGTGGTCTGGTCCATTAATCAAAGTGTAGCTGTTAAGTGTGCAATGAGATAGGCTTGTGGCAAAGTGCATTAGCACATAATATCACAACTATTGTGATCTCTTCCCATTAGAACATTCCTCTGTATTCTTGTATTGTTTGTCAGTTGTTAGACAGCTCAAACTTAAATGTATGCATGAATGGTAAGATATGTATTATAGCAGAGGTTCTAACAATATGGAAATAAAATCCATATAACCAAACCACATAATTGTTCACAATTAGGATAGCAAAATAAATAGGCTTATCATTAAATGGTGGGATGTTAAACGGCATAAACTGCTTCCCATATCTTATCAGAGGTCATGCATTCAATCAAACGCTACAGTATTTTGCAACTTAGGCTCATTGGAAAAATATGCCTCTATGCAAAACTCCAAAAATGTACCATAGGGTGAATTCAGGTAAAATGGGCCACTTTTTTGTTAAACGTGTAATTTAGATACCTACGGAGCCCCTAAAGGGACGTGGGGGTGGGAAAAAATTGGGATGGGAGGAAAAAAAAAAAAAAAAGGAACGCAAAAGATTTGAAAGAAAAAAAAATGTTCCTCCCATCCCAATTTTTTCCCACCACCACATCCCTTTAGGGGCTCCGTAGATACACACTTTTTTTGGTCCAGATATAATATTTTCATTTGAAATCAGTTCATTTAATGTGTTATTTGCAAGTTATAAAACGGTTAGTTCCTGTCCTTGATTCTGATTGGTCTATAGCTGTGTTTTATTCACGATAAAACACGACCATGACCGCTTCACCCTTCTCTCACTTGGGTGGCATTGAATTCCTTTTAATGTGCAACTATAAAATTGAAAAACGTCTCAGGTTACGTATGTAACCATGGTTCCCTGAGAACAGGGAACGAGACTCTGCGTTTACCGCTATGGGGAACCATCCCACGTGACAGGTGTCCGAAATGCCAAAGAATCACATAACTCCAATCCTATTGGCCGGCGACAGCCTATGACGTCATCATGGCGCGAACCCGGAAGTATAAAGGGGGCGCCCGAGGAAGCAGTCAACACCTACTCGTCTTGAGGGACTGTCCAGCAGGCAGCCCGAAGCATGGCCCAGGAACGCAGAGTCTCGTTCCCTGTTCTCAGGGAACCATGGTTACATACGTAACCTGAGACGTTCCCTTTCGAAAGGGAACTCAACTCTGCGTTTACCGCTATGGGGAACGATATACCCACGCCGCCATGCTAAGGAGAGTGCATGCCAAATGACTAGACAAACGTCCAGCAGTTTCCAGATATACTCCGGGAGCAACTCCCCTCGGGTCACGCAAGGCTGTCAGTGACAGCATTCCCTACGGCCAACAGCCCAAGCTGAGCCTAAAGGAGGCCTTCCGCAGAAAGCCTTCCAAGGCTGCTCAGGGCATCTGGGACCAGCATTCCGTGGAAAGTGGTCCCTTAAAGGGAATGTGGCCAGGAAACCAAAGGGAACCCCGGCCAGTCACTAGAGGGGAACAAAGTCACCCTCAGCGCCACCAGGGAAGCCGTACTAAACTTGGCGAAGGCCAAATTTAGTTTGGGCCAGCCCTGTCTGTTACACAGAATCTCCATAACACATTCTTCAGAGAAGAGAGCAAGTAAGAGTGACTGCGAAAGAGCAGTAAGCAACTCAAACCCACGCGCAGAGATGGGCATCCCGGAGAGTAGAACTCAGCTGAGTGCTATAAACCCTCGTATTGAGGGGAGTAAACTCCGCTCATCCTGGGATCTACTCAGTGTCTGACTAATGCACTTGAGGAGGCTGTGCGCTAGAAAAACCCTGGTACAGGGGAGCACAAACCAGCCTGGGGGCTGGTCTCAACGGGAGACTTCATCGAAGTCTACAACCAATGACCAGCTTAGGGAGCTAAGCACAATTACAAAGTCAACCCAAAGGGAAGTACGAAGCTCAACCTAACAGATAGACCATACTGTAGGCACATAGTTATGGAGGCCGGAAAAAGGGCCTACAACATAACTGAAGTTCTAAAAGAAGAACTAAAAATCACACCAGAGACATAAATCGCATGGTGGTATTTCAGGGTGGCCCACAAAGCCACTCGCCTGAAAACAAACATGCTGAGCGCACGACCAACCATGCAATTAAGTCACTGTGGGTGCCCACGAACAGTCCATCCCAACACAATCCAGCGAGCAGTGTACTCGGTAAAGAACCTTACCCTTAAAATAAGAGGAGTACAGCGTACGCCATCACGCGCTAAAGAAGGCCCTGTGGGCCTATAACCTCAGCAGACACGTGGCATCAGCTCGTGGCAGTGTTATCAAGCTCCAGGCAGAACAAACCGACTACAAAGGAGGTTAAAGAGTCAGCCGGAGCCCTGGCCAGCCAGCGACATAAATCCCTTTTACTGTCTTCAGTAAAAAATATCAAAGAAAACACAAAAGGTACAAGCCAGCATGTTCCCAAAGGAGGCCCCGAGGGCCTACCCGTCACACGCGGCGTCAGCTAGCGGCCACTAAAGTTCTAGGAGCAAGAATAGAACCGAGTAAAAAACAAGGTAACTACTTAGCTCAACTAGAGCTAAAGGAGACCAAGCTCAAGGAAGTAAATGCATAAAACCGAACGAACAGCTGGTTTTAACACAAGAACTTACCCTGAGAGGCCAGCCACTCAGAAAATGTACTCGGTAAAAGCACCTTTTACTCTCTAAGTGAGAGGAGTACAAAGCCAAGCTCCAGCATGATACAAAGGAGGCCTAAAAAGGCCTACGACTCATAAACACGTGGCGTCAGCTAGTGGCAATCACGACCCATCCATGGTGATGAGTCACATAGAAACCAACGCAAAACTGTGCCAACATGCAAACTGAAAGGAGGCCCTAGTGGGGCCTTCAACCTTTATGAACATATGGCAGCAGTCAATGGTAACTTCATGACTAAACCAGCCAGTAGGCCAAGTACTCAATAAGACAACTAACACTTGGATAAGAGGAGTACACATTCCGCCACAGCACTTATGAGAGGCCTGACCTAGGGCCTATTCTTACAGAGGTGGGCGTGGCCGATGGTGGTGTAAGTCAGTAAACTCAAGACTCAACCATGCAATGAGTGCCAAATATAACCAACCCAACTGTGCCAACATGAAAACTAAAAAGGAGGCCTGGCAGGGCCTACTGCTTTTAACACCATGTGGCACCAGCCAGTGGTCATAAATAGGGACCAAGCTCAAAGGGGACCAGTTCTAGACCCAACAAGCTGGTTGTGGGTAACTAGCTACACAACCTGAGCTAAGCCTACACATTCCAACAGGCAAATGTACATGGTACAGAAAACATATGCTACCATGGTTTAAGGGAGGCCCGCAAGGCCTACCACCTTAAACAAACATGCGCATAAGCCTGAGGCAGTGCTAAGATACGTGAGCAAACTCGTGATCGTAAACCAACAGCGTCCAAGACAACAGCTGCACTTGGAAGAGAGGCTATTTAACTAAAGAGCCAACAATCTCAACAGTAAATGGAAAACAGTTGCTGTGGTCAAGATCAACAGGGAGCTAAAGAGACCATATTTATTCTAGACAGAATAAGACTCACAACACTCAACCTGAGTGTGCAATCCAACAGGTGATGCACTCAGTGAAACACAAACCATAACCGGGGAGTACAATAAAACACCACGCACTTAGATAGAGGCTAATCGCAGCCTGCTATCCCAGAGACAGGTGATAACCTGTGGCAGCACTAGAGTAAGCTCACATATTCAGATATGTAGGGCTAAGGCTTAGAGCCCAAAGCAACATAAAATGCTTTGTAATACATGCCATCCAACAGGATAAATGTTTCACAGTTTTAACAAAACAGAACTGAGATCTGTAACGAGCCCTTGAGAACGAAAGCTAAAGCATTTAGCATCGTAAACTCAACTTGAATATATTTACAAGGGGCTCATGTGGAAACATTATAAGCATGTCAAGCTCTATAACGTGGGGCCTAGCAACACTGCATAACATATCTTCTCAAAGATAAGGGCCTACCACCTGGGAAAAACAGTACCAGGAAGGCTCACAACAGCCTAACAATAGCTGTTTACCCTAGCCATAGCACCTACATTCATAGAAGGGGAAATGGGCATACGGCCAGAACCTCCCTCGGGAGGCGGCCAGAACTAGGAACTATACAACTTGAAAAGGGATAGTAAAATAAGGGTGATGTAACACATAAACACCTCAAACCTAGCTCTAGCCTAGCCGCTAGCTAAGGCCTACTAGACCAAGCGAGTTTGGGCTACACTAGCATACTTCAGATATGAAGAGAAAAATGAAGCACAACAGCCAACAGTGTCAGGCGGCCGAAAAAAAGGCCGACCTGCACACAATAACTGAAATAACGAGTGCAAACTCAAGCAAGACTCAAAATACTAGCTGAGAAGCTACTCTAACACAAGGGGCTAAATCTAGCGGCCAAGAATACGGCCTGCGAGAAACTAGCCAACCTAGATTCAGTTATTTTGCCCAAAATAACCCCTTCTAAATTACTGACTACATGCTCAGGAAGACTATACAGGAAAAACAAGGTATAACTTTTATAAAAAATAAAATAGACCCAGCTTACCTCCTGCGGCTCGTAGAACGAAGATTTCCCCTCCTTTCTTTGTATGAAGAAGGATAAAATCCAAAGTTCTTTTAAGCCTAAAAGTACTTTCACTATCAAGCCAGAAGGCGGGCCTTCAGAAAATTATTCATCATGGGCCCGACCGTCAGCCTGACTGTTAAAGTCCTGAGCACATAGAAGTTTTCAATGCTCCCGGGAGGTGGAGGAAGAAGGAAAAAAGCGAGGGCAAACCGAGCCCCCGCGAGAAAAAGGAGATTGATCACCGGCGCTGCTGGCGCCTATGGTCGATCACCTCCCTCAGATCCTGCTTCTTCCTCCTTGCATCCCGCCGTCTCTGCGACTTACTCCGAGGAGGAGGAGGCGCACGAGCGGCGACTGGATTTCTGGGCCCATCTCTGAGCCTCGACTCGAGACGGGCCTGGACCTCCCGGCTGTTTGGGCCCAGAACTGGATCTGAGCGGGATACAAGATCTAAATGCTGCAGAGCGCGCCCTCGCCTCCTTAAACTTTTCAACCACCGCCTCGACGGAGGTACCAAAAAGCTCAGTAGGTGATACCGGGGCATCGAGGAGAAAATTCTTCTCTTTCTCCCCGATGTCCGCACAGTTCAACCACAGATGTCGCTCTGTGGTCACCATGGCCGCCATCGACCTACCGATCGAGGTGGCCGTCTGCTTGGTGGCCCTCAAAGCAAGATCCGTGGTGCGGCGCAGCTCTACTACCGCCTCAGGGGACAGACCCTGCCCCTGATCCAGATCCTTAAGCAGGTCAGCCTGGTACGCTTGCAGCACTGCCATCGTGTGCAATGCTGCACCAGCCTGACCTGCAGCGGCGTAAGCCCTGCCATTCAAGCGTGATGTCATCTTCAGTGCTTTGGATGGCAGAACCGGAGCTCTCAGTGTCGGTGCACTCCCTGTAGCGAGATAGTTCGCAAACGTCTCATCAACAGGTGGCATCGACACATACCCATGCTGGCCCAACCCCTCAACATCAGCGAAACTAGCCCGCTGATGTCGATAAATCCGGGCCGAGTATGGGTTCTTCCATGCCTTCCCAATCTCAGAATGTAGATCGGGAAGGAATGGAAGGCTCACCGGAGTTATTGGGTTATGGTCCGAAAGAAACCGTTCGTCAAGCCTGCCACGAACAGGCTCCTTTCTGACGCGTTCCCAAGGCAGCTGCAGCCTGCTCGAGGCGCGCTCCATAACCTCCAATAACTCCGCGTACGCCGGGCAGGGCGGCCTGGAGGGAGCCGCGGGCTCGCCCGCTTCTTCTTCCACGGCCATCTCCTGCTCTCTGGGGCTTGCAGCCAGAAGAGCACTCGCTCCTGGATCCGATGACGTCAGAGACAAGACGTCATCGTCATCCAGGAGCGCGTCCTCATCAGCCGCTTCGGTTCGAGAAAGGTTTACACCCCTCTCAAATTCCTCAGCGAGCTCCACCTGTGAGCCCCATGATTTCAGCCGCCGCTCTGCCTCAGCACGAGCAGGGCCGGAACCACCAGGCAAAGGTGCCGACACCTCTTCCCTCGAGAAGAGGGCCAGACGAGAACGGAGCGTCTTCATGGGCAGACGCTCACAATTAACGCAGACAGCGCCCTCGAGCACTGACCGCGCGTGCTCCTCGCCCAAACAGAAAACGCACAGGATGTGTGAGTCCTCTGGTGTTAGAAACCTGGGACAAGGATCAACACACTTCCTGAAACGTTTGTCAGACATGTTACAGAGTAATTTCTTACCGGAGATGAAAACAATGGCATAGACAAGACAGTCCCGAAAGACGAGAAGATGTTGACTGCTTCCTCGGGCGCCCCCTTTATACTTCCGGGTTCGCGCCATGATGACGTCATAGGCTGTCGCTGGCCAATAGGATTGGAGTTATGTGATTCTTTGGCATTTCGGACACCTGTCACGTGGGACGGTTCCCCATAGCGGTAAACGCAGAGTTGAGTTCCCTTTCGAAAGGGAACTAGAAATAATTGGATCTACAACACAGGCCAGAATCGAACCTGCATTTCCCACATGAGCACCAAGGCTCTGTACGTTAACCACTATGCCATGGCTCCAATCTAAACACAGCAATAAAGAAATCGGTTGCCATCAAAATTATAATCATATCTGAGTTGCGATGCAGGTGGGAGAATATGGATATGGCCAGATATTGTGGATGACTAGGATGAAGGGGTTGCACTGAACACCACTGATACACAGAGTCAACAGCACTGATTTATGAGATGGTGTTGTAAGACAGAGAACCAGCTTTGTTAATCTCACACGAGTTGAGCCAAACATCATTGACAAAACTAATGACGCACCGCGTGGGCTTGCGCTAGACCTCAATCAATCAGCCATTACTGCAGAATAACAGCTCCAAACCTGCTCGCATGCATCCCTCATTGATCTCAGTTATGGCCACTGTTCAGCTTCAATTTACAGTGTCATTAAGCTTTCCATTGCTCCACCTCAAAAGGGCTCAAAGTGAGACTCTAGCAGGGGATGCAGGACATACTGCATACAAGCCAAACTGTATCCAGGAAAATATGAATGCGTTTATGTACACTCATATTTGCAGGATGTAAAAGTGTTATAAAGAGATTTGCAAAGTGAACTGGCTATCCCAAGTCCCAAATTTTCTGAATTTAACTGCATTCCACAGAAGAAAGAAAGTCAGATAGAATTTGAATGACATGAGGGTGAGTAAATAATGACAGAATTTTCACATTAGGGAACTATCACTTTAACATCCAGATTTGCACATTAGAACACACATATCGCTTTCAAGTTGACAGAGCTGATATTCAAATGGCCTGCATGCAGAGGATTTAGAGAGTGATGGAAATGAATTTTGATTCATAATCCTTATGGCTCTCAAGGGACCCGCGTTGACACTGCACAGCTCCCTAAAAGCGAGCTCCCTAATTGAGGTGGCATGCACGACCAGCTTGATTGGTTCCTAAAGCCCTTAGAGGAGCGGTGGGGGAAGGGGAGCACAGGATATTAGCACTGTTACGGGAATATCTGCTCGTCAAGCCACCGCTCCGGTTTGGAGGAAAAGTGAGGAAAATTCAGAGCTGATTAGGAGGAAGTGAGCAGAAGTATTTAATTAAAGATGCATACAGCTTATGTCCGGAGAGACGCCATTTCCCGCCAGAAGAAGAGTCTGAGTGACAGGAGCACAAGCTAGGGAAAGAGAAAAGAGCGGAAAGAGAGATAGACTCAGGTTGGAATTCAGGAATATTGTTTTAGTGGAACCATGGAATTATATTTAATTTAATGGTTCATGAACATCTGCATTCTTCTGCAGATGCGAACCCAAAACAGTACTAAAATACTCTGACAGTGTTTCCTGTGCTGCTTTACTGAATCTACAGCACCACAGAAAAATAATATTTTATCTGAGCTGTTAGCTTGCAGTTTGAATTGAATGTAATGGTGGAGAAACACTGAGCAACACAAGATAATAAAACAACGTACAATAGAATTGTAGAAATTAAAATTGTCCTCGTTTGCTGCAGGCAACACCAACATGCGTGACCAGTTTTGTCCGATTTGTGAATGAATGACTCATGATGGTTTTTTGTAATGAAATGGTAAAAAAATCCAATCATTTGACTCTTTGCTGATCCATAATTCATTACTTTCATTAAAATAAAATAAATAAATAAATAAAAACAGACAACTGATTATACTTGCTATCCCATAATATAATATAGGTTGTTTGCACATGACGTCATTGCTGTGGCGCGAAATGCGGCTGGAGGGCAGGAATTGATTTTTCTATATAGGAATCGCTATCACAAACTCAAAATTTTGCGTCGTTTATGGTTACTCGAATCGACCAAACCAAGAAACCACAAGGAGCCTTTATTGTTTACAGAACTTTTATCGTTTTATAATTAAAATTTGTCGGCTTTAATATCGTTTTTGCGTCTGCTGATACTGAAATTAATAAATTGATACCTGCTTACCATTTTTGTTTTTGACTTGGTTAAATATTCACATTCTTCATGGTATCGTTTGCAGGGAAGAGAAGCTATTTTATCCCATTGCATGATCATTTGGTGTTTTCAATTAAGTTTTGTAGAATTCCGTTCACAATGTTGATCTGGTTACCGTGAAAACAGAGTCACGCGCTGCTGCTTCAGCTAGCATATGGTAGAAAATTTCCAAATAAAAAAAATGTTTAACAAGCTGACAGAAGTCAATCCATTTCTTTGTTGGAAGGGTGTAAATTTAACTCTAGTTTTATTGTTGTCTTTGTAAATATTCACTTTCCCATATGGCCACGGAGGAGAATTGGAGGGTCACATTCAGCGGACAGACACCGGCACACTGTATTTTTTGTTTTTATTTCAACAAATGATAACCAAAATCAAACCCATAGAAGCTTGTGAACAGAAGTGGCTGCTTATAAGTTATGCTCATTCACAAGCCGACTGAAAGTCATATTCGCAATTTTAATGTTAATTATTAAATAAAACAAAATACAAAACTTTCAAAAACAATCAGCTATGTGATTATTTTATTGAGTGATAGGCAGTGGGTTTAAGTGGTATCTTCCCGTCACCTCCTCAACCTGCTTTCCTTAGTGTTTTTACACGTAGAAAAGGCAAAAATTGTATTACACCATCCAGTTTTTTCCCTGAACGATGATGTGAGTTCCTATTGCAATTCTCGATTCAGCATGAATGACCTACAATGGCGACATTTTTCACAATCACGACAAACAAATCAAAATACTGCCCTGAACTCACTAGCAGAAAGGCAGCACGATATAAACAAACCAGACTAGAACTGAACACAGCTTGATGGCAGCTTCACATTCTCTATATCTATGGCCTCGATGGCAGGCAAGTCTTTCAATTCAGTAGAAAAATCGCTCCTCTTCATACCATAAGGATCACGTCCAACATATGTGGTGATTTTTTGTTTATATCTATCTAAACCGCTACAATACGGACTTTCCTCTATGTCTTCCATTCTGTTTCTTTACTACCTGCCCTCCAGCTGAATTTCGCGCGTCATCAGAACAGAAACGTGACTGCAAACAAGCTATAATAATATGTAGGGTTCCATTTAAAAAAAAAAAAAAAGGGAAAAATAAAAACTGTAATAGTAAAAAATGTATTATATTAAAATGATTAAAGTAAAAAAAAAAAAAAATCTTTAGAAAATTTGTTAATGGAATTTTCAATAAACCAGAATATAATCAGAATCATTCAGGGCTGCATTTCCCAAAAGCATTGTGAGTTGATTATAGAGAAAATTGGTGGTAATGGTCTTCACGACCAACTTGGGCTCACGGTACTTTTGGGAAACGTAGCCCAGTTCCTTAAGATTCACATCCCTACTTAAGATTCCTCCATATAAATGAAAGAAAACAGCATAACCTTTAATACCTACATCTAAAGTAGACCCACTCAGTAGCAACAATTTAATGAGTCTCTAATCAAAGTAACCATGAAATTGCCAATGCATGGGAGAACATATCGGCCAAATTTCACCGTTTTAGATTTCCATAACCTGAAACCTAGACGTTAAAAAAGAGAGAGAGAGAGAGAGAGAGAGAGAGAGAGAGAACCCCTGCAAAAATCTAAATCACCACAGAACTCCGGAAAGCACTCCGGAAATCTTCTCTTTTGCAGGCAAATGTAAAGTGCAAGTGCACTCTCAAGTGTGCTTGAGTATCACCATTAAATGTGTCCAATTGTGTTTCACTCCTAATGAGAGCCATTTGGAAAGGCGTATTCAGCTGATATCATCCATAACAAGGGCACTGTTTAATTGCACATCTAATGTATTGTTTATTGCTCATGACTTTGACAGCAGAAGCTGGCAGTGTGTGTTTCGGTGGCTCTGTTGTCCCTGCGAGAGAATTCTGTGATCATTCAAAAGCTGCGCCAGGATAAGCCCCCTAAACCCCAGCAAAATGATCTCCCTCCTCCTCCCGAGGGGTAAAGCGAGACAGCTGTATCTCAGCACTGAACAAAGACAGCAGAGGAACACAGAAGCATCTCAAAAGCTCATTGGAATAATTTTAAATTATTATCGACCGTCTATGATTAAATGTCCCTTTAGCAGGTTACATATCCCATTTGAGAAAAAACAAAAATGCAAAGGCATTTTACTCTGTAAACGACATGAAGTCAAAGTCAGGTTTACTGTTATTTGCAGGCAAAATGTGGTTCCAACAGTGCAAACATACAACACACAGAGAGAGAGGACAATCATTAATGGTACAAATGTGCACTGTACAAAAAAAAAAACCTTCTGAAAATGCTTCAGTAAAAAATTGCTTAAAGGGTTAGTTCACCCAAAAATGAAATTTCTGTCATTAATTACTCACCCTCATGTCGTTCCAAACCCGTAAGACCTTCATTCATCATCTGAACACAAATTAAGACATTTTTGATGAAATCTGAGGGTTTCTGAACCACACATAGGCAGCAACGTCACTGCACCTTTCAAGGCCCAGAAAGGTAGTAAAGACATTGTTAAAATGTGGTTCAACCTTAATGTTATGAAGCGACGAGAATACTTTTGTGCGAAAAAAACAAAACAAAAATAACTTTATTCAACAATTTCTTCTCTTCCCTGTCAGTCTCCTATGCTATTGATGTAGTGAACACAGTGTAGCGCTTCCGTGTTCTATGTCAGAACACCGACTCAGTATTGGCCGACGCTGTTCATGTGAGCAGCACGATGCATGCATGTGGAGCTGGTGGCCAATAATGAGTCGGCGTTCTGATGCAGAACACGGAAGTGCTGCACTGTGTGTACGACGTCATCTGCGTAGGACAGGGAAGAGAAGAAATTGTTGAATAAAGTCGTTATTTTTGTGTTGCTTTTGCATACAAACAGTATTATTGTCGCATCCTACGATTAAGGTTGAACCACTGTAGTCACGTGGACTATTTTAACAATGTCTTTACTACCTTTCTGGGCCTTGAAAGGTGCAATGACGTTGCTGCCTATGTGTTGTTTAGAAACCTCTCGGATTTCATCAAAAATATCTTAATTTGTTTTCCGAAGATGAACGAAGGTCTTAAGGGTTTGGAACGACATGAGGGTGAGTAATTAATGACAGAAATGTCATTTTTGAGGATAACTAACCCTTTAATTGTAAGTTACCTTATATTATACAGTGAAAATTTCTATTGCATACATTTAATAGGATGATATGTGTAGTTTTATTGTAAATTTGGGTTTTGGAGGAAAGAAGTATGAATTATCAATTTACGATTGATTACATAGTGTACCTTTAATGAAATATATGGTTATGAACTGTAAAAATATACAGGCAGCAAAATGCCATAACCGTAAAGCCTGAAACTATTTTACAGTGAATTTCTGGCAACCACAACTGCCTCTTTTTTTTTACCATACATTTAATAGGATTTTGTTTTACAGTGTGAGCCATTTCAGCTGAAGGCTAGTTGAAGGGGGATCAGAGGCAGACGGGATCGACATGTTCACAGATGGGATTACTGGTGCTACAGCAGAGCCACTGTTGCCAATGCCAAGTTTTAGTCAGCAAGACCTCACTAATATTCTCATTTACCACCAGGCCATGAAAAGAGCCAGTGACTACCTCTGATACACCTGATTATCAAAGAGACACATCTGAAATTTGGATGTAAAATGCTTGCCCAGATAAACATAAAATGATGTCTGGTCCGAAACACATACTTTAGATTTATACCCACAACATTCAAATTTTGAAATCAGTCATTATGCAGGTTGTAAGTTAATTGCCCAATGGCACTCTGGTCTGCCCTATAATTAAATTATTAATTCATGGCAATAATAAATGATACCAGGAACAAACATTTAATTTGAAATGAAGCATGATTAATAATTTATTTATTCATTTATCCAACTGTACACTGGCGTACACTACTGTTCAAAAGTTTGATGTCGGAAAGATTTTTTTTTTAATGTTTTTGAAAGAATGCTCACCAAAGCTGCATTTATGTGATAAAAAAAACAGTATTAATGTGAAATATTATAACAATTTAAAATATATTTTAAAATGTAATTTATTTTATTGATGGCAAAGCTGAATTTTCAGCAGCTATTACACCAGTCTTCAGTGCTAAATAAAAATATTAACTGTTTTCAGGGAAAAAAGGTATTATAATAAATGTCAAAAACCAACCATATATTCCACAACTCAAAAGACCAAAACTGTCATATTGTAATATAATAAAAACATGTAATTTCTTGTACAAATAGTTGATAGTTGTAATTTAATCAAACTGCCAAAGTCACGTGATTTCAGTAAATGAGGCTTCGTTACATTATAAGTGTTTCGAAATTTCAATGGTTCACCACTGGGGGGCGTGACTTTGGCAGTTTGATACACGCTCTGAACCACTGATTTGAAACAAAAGATTTGTAAAGCTTCGAAGCTTCATGAAGCAATGTTTTGAAATCACCCATCACTAGATATTGTTGAATAAAGTCGTTATTTGTTTTTTGGGCGCACAAAAAGTATTCTCGTCGCTTCATAACATTAAGGTTGAACCACTGTAGTCACATGAACTGTTTTAAATATGTCTTTAGTAGCTTTCTGGGCATTGAAAGTGTTAATTGTCTTGCTGGCAATGGAGGCCTCACTGAGCCATCGATTTTATGAAAAATATCTTAATTTGTGTTCCGAAGATGAATGAAGGTCTTACGGGGGTGGAACGACATGAGGGTGAGTAATTAATGACTGAATTTTCATTTTTGGGTGAACTAACCCTTTAAAGCTACACTATTATATGAAACTGCTGGACAGGTCAAAGCGAAGATATACTGTATGTCATTCACATTTTCATGCTGCATGTGTCACAGGTTTTGTGGTGTTGAGCCTCACAATGACATACTCAGATAACATCAGAGGCTCCATCTCATTATTCAGTGTTGCCTGCCTCCACTCTGAGCTCATCGCCGCTGTCACCGGTCAGCAACACATGACGAGAGACTTGTGAAGCACGCACATCTCTCCCAAGGGGGGCATAAGATGGCCCAGAGTGTTGACAAACGCTTGAATATTTCATGCTTTCTCTTGGATAAGCAGCAAAACCAAAAGAAGCACATACAGCACACCTGCTATCCATCAAAAGACATGTATAATACACAAATACACACATAAACTTGGTCATCACAGTTTCAGCCAATTAAAAAGAAACCCAATAGGGCTGGAACCAAAGTCACGGTTTTGCTCACCTCAAACATGCACATTAACAGCTGTGTGAAGCTGTGCCTCTGAGCCAGGTGTCAGCTTTCACATGGATAAATCAGGCTTGTAATGGAGAAAACTTGTCCCATGCAGCACGTAGAGGGAAAAAAGGATGAGGGCCATGCCCAGGGCAGAAGCCATCCGCAACCATAGATCAAAAGCCTGACTCAAACATGTGCCCTCCATTTTTCACAGGGACCATGAACACAGCCACAAGAGTCTAGAACAAAGAACTGCAAACAGGTTTTTGAACATTTTACCTGACTCGAACCCTAATTACTGAAACAGTGATATTTAATAAGTGCACATGATGCCCCTGCAATATACTGGACAAATGTTCAACATCAATTATACAGGTACAAAAAGCTTCAAGTCAACATGAAATCAAAATGGAAAATTCTTAGTTTTTATGGAATACTGAAGTATTATAAATGATTCATCTGTGTGCATTATTATTATTTTGTAATTCATGTGCCCTCCTGATCTTTAATCAAAATAACTTCCCCTGCCTCTTGCAGCAACATCTCTTCTGTGATGACGTGTTTACTGGCATGAGGGCGGGACAACCTGTCACTCACTTGACATCACAGCAATAGGAAACCACAACCATCCAATCAATCCACAATTGACAAAATCAAGTCCCGCCCTATATTTTTTCTTGTTCGAAAAGCCGTTTCACTCGGATATACCTACATCACAAAAGAAAGAAAATAACGTTTTTTGTGTGGTATAAAACCTTTTGAAAGTTTCTTTTTATTTTTTTATTTTTTTTTTGCAATTTATCATCATGCATTTCCCCCAAAATCTGATCAGGGTTGATCAATTCCATTTCAAAAGCTCTTGATTAACTCTGATTCTGATTCATTTAGGTACATTTCACTTATAGGGCCAGATTTACTAACAGCAAAATTAGCGCTGAAAAGGCATGGACTGAGTTGTTTTTGTGGCTGACCTTATTGCATATGCATTTGTAGGAGTTTCCCTTTCAGATGCAAAATTTATGGGAGGAGAGTATTTAAATGAATCACGCAATGCGATTTACTAATGTTTGTGCTAGTCAATTTTCTGGTATTTGCGCCATTATTTAACAGCCAAAAAAAGCATGTCTTAACCCATTTTGCGACATTTTGCAATTATTGCTGCTAGGAGGAGACACCGCAGACAAAAGAGAGCACGTGGTAGAAGGGAGAAAATATTTTCCACTCGTATTAATTTCTTTGGAATGCCAGAGTAAGACATTATCCGTATATTACATGTAACAAGTTGCGCCTGTGTCGACCCGCACCTGATGAGCATCAGCTCTGCTTATTTGCGACCCAACGCTAATTTGCACTGCTCTTGGTAGATTGCGTTGGTCATTATGTAAATGATTTGACTGCGTCTGTGTTCTTTAATTTGCGTGTCAGCAGTAGATCACGCGCAAAACTTGCCATTCCCATCGGCGTATTTGTGGAATTACGCTCTCACGATAATTTGCCCCGTTTAGTAAATCTGGCCCATAATGTCAATTTTACTCAAATGAAAAAAATATCTCTCTGTTAACTCATATAAGGCAGTGGTTCTCACACAGATAACACACACAAATCACACAGCTTTTAATACCATGTATAAACAAGCTCAATAAAAAAAAATAAAAAAAATTTACATAGGATGTAATGTGAGTCATAAGGATAATTTTAGCATGTCTGAGAGTATCTTCAGAATGATTCACTTTCTCACAGCCAGTAGATGCCACTCTATCATTCACACACCACAAACATTTTCCCTCCTAATCTGCAGTGTAACAAACCATTTGAAGGCTGAATTAATTCGCCTCCTTCACAAAAGAAACTTAATAACCACTTCAGTGGGCTTTAACTGTGTTTGACACTCTACACATAAAAAGTTAAGATGCTCCTGCTGGCTTTCATCGACCTTAAAATAAGTCTGTGCCGCAGTCAGTGCACTTACCATAGTGTTTCTGAATTATGTACTGTAATAGAACTGTCAGTTTACAGATATCACTTGGATCAGAAAGCCTTTGGTATCTAATACAAATCCAACTAGATTTTTCTTGTACAGCCAAATTGAAGGTCAGTCTTGCTTAGCAAAATGACTACTATTCTCTGGGTCATCCGGAGATGTAATTGGTAAAGGAGTGTCCGCCTATTATAGAAGATTAATATCTCTTCTCAGAGACTGAGATTCTGGCTTCATCTGAAGCAGTTAGTCTGGGAATCACTTCCTGACAATCCTTTCATACACCATATTACCACAATCAATAGACAATCTGTCAGGCCTTGTATTTTAAACACATAAGGAAGCTGTTTGAATGATTTATTAAAGATGATGTCTGGAGATTAGTATGTAGAGTATGTCACAGCAACATTTGCAAAATCCATTATGAATAACAGCTAAACTTACATTACTCTGGTTCAATCGTTCAACATTCAATACTTTATTACCATAACAACAATCGCAGACATCTCACCGCTGTAACCCCGGAAAATGTGAAGTATTTCCATATAAAAGGTGACCTTATTGCTTGTCTCTTGCCATATTAATTGCATATCTAGTGTACAGTAAACTAAAACTAATTAGAATGTCAACAGCATGTTCAATATTGTTCCCGGTGATTAACCTTCTGGTAACCTCTATGAGTGGAGCCGGGCTGGCTGATGTTTGTGAACATGGAGGGACTGCAGTTTTCTCGCGTTTGCTGAGGTGGGCTAATGGTGACAGCTCTGACAAATGGGGCAATGTGGCAAGACCCACTGAGACTAGTGTACAATACTGCAAACACCAAATAGGTTAGCCACAAACACAACACGCCTAAGTTTTCTACTACTGCAAACTTAGGAGAAGCACAAAATGTCATGTGTAAGCACAAACTACAACAAAAAATAGAAGTGTTGATCTGAAATATTTCACTCTCAAGTGCAGTGTCCTGTTGTGACAAACTCATAATACTCAGTACAAGTTAAAGGCATAATATGTAAGATTTTTGGATTACAATATCCAAAAACCACTAGAACAATGTTATATATTTTGTTGACTTATGTACTTATATTATCCCAAATGATTCCCCTAAATTTTAAATCCAGAGAAATCAGCTATTTTAACCAGTGTAACGGATCGTGTCATTGCGTTGCCTGTCAATGATCATATCTGCGTTACCCTTGATTTCGATTAGAATGAAATAAAATAATGTTAATTTAAGTGATAAAACATAACTGTAACAAAGTTCAAGATCAGGGAAGAAGGAGGCGGACTTTAAACGTAACTTTAATCGTACCTTTAATCGTAAAAAACAAACAAACAAACAAAATGAATCGAGCGGCATCGTCCGACTGTGGCATACAAGCATAATAAAAACAGCAATGTAAAATGTCCCAGGCTCCCGGCGCCGCCCTGCTTCATACCACAGTAACGTTTAATAAAACTGTAATACATTAGCTCATCCATGACACGATTTCTGCCCGAGTCACATCGGATTGCTTTCCATCGGCTGGCTGTGGAGGTGAAGACGACAACTCCCATGATTCCACGCTCATTCACGGCGTCATCAAGCTATGCCTTTGTTTTGAATAAGCGACCTCTATCGGCGAAAATTACATATTGTGCCTTTAACCTCATTAAAAATATGATGATATTGTAAGAACCAATCAATTTTGTGCACATTTTCTTCATAAGTGTGCCAGATTTTAATGTACTAAGACATTGTATGGCTTCAGAAGACCTGGACTATAGTGTACAAATTATATAGACTACTTTTATGTTTGTTGTCCTTTTTGCAGCATGACAACCTCAGTTGCTATTCATTTTGTTCTATGGAAAAGGATCTGGGAATAGGAGACAGAAATATCATTTTGCAAACTAATAGAACATTTTGTTCCTGCTGCTGTTTGAATGCTGTGCAGCACATTTCAAACATGAGCTTGTTCACATTACAGTAATCTGTTGTCTCTTCCAAGGATGAATTTAGAATCTTGACAGATCCAAATTAAAATCATGGTTAGGTCTAGAGGTAGGTCAAATGCACTTCTGAAAGAGGTGCCAATTGTTATTTATTGATTTGAAATTGTTTTGTTATTTTTATTTAAATCTCATTTGGAGTATGTGTCATGTTTCCTATAAGTTCACTCATAAATATGGGATTTGCCAACTGGTTAACTTCAAAAACAAGTTTGTGATGAGACCAGGTTGAGATACAGTAGTACTCTGAAAGTTCTCAAAAAATAAGATGGATTTGACTTAATAATATGCTGGAAAAAAAAGGTTAAACCAGCTGGTTAGCTGGTCTCCAAGCCTGGCCAAGCTGTTCTTTTTTTGATGTTTTTAGAGGGCCACTTGTCAGTACGTCAGTTTGGGAGTGCAGCTGACCAACCAGCTAAACCAACTAAATACCAATTTAACACCAGCTTGACTAGACTAGGACACAAACTCAACCAACTTAAAGGGATACTCCACCCAAAAATTAAATTCTGTCATCATTTACTCACCCTCATGTCGTTCTAAACCTGTACGACCTTCTTTTTTTCTGCAAAGCTCAAAAGAATATTATGAAGAATGTTGGGAACCAAACAACATTGGAGCCTATTTGAATTCCATTGTGTAGAAAAAAAAAAGCATAAAGACATTTCTCAAAATATCTTATTTTATGTTATTTTATGAAAAAGAAAGTTTGTAATAATGTGATGGTCAGTAAATGACAGAAAATGTTCATTTTTGGGTGAACTATCTCTTTAACATACAGTAAATTTGTCCAAGCTGACATTGGACCATGTAGCTTAGGTTGGTCCACCTGGTTTCAACTGATCTTTTCAGCAGAGTAGTACTGGCAGCATCGTTATCGTGCCCTTCCAAGGTGCTTCTCTTGAATATTTTAACAGACTGTGTCACCAAAGAGTCAACGAATCAATCATTAGTTTACAAAGGAAACCGAATATGTCTTCACTAGCCGTCATCATTTTGAAATAATTCACCAATCCCCCATCCTCAGTCTCCCTCCCTCTTTTTCGACCATCTGCAGGTGTTCTCATACTGCTGCTCACAGCTGTCAGCTCTCATGGCCAAAGATGAATGAGGTTTTCACCCATCCCGCTCTCTCTCTATGTCTCATTCCCTCTCCCTCACAAACACTCTGAGAGAGAGTATGTATGTGGGTGACTGTCATTGTGCTGCGGTGGGTATGATTCACAGAGCTCTCCCACGTCTCCTGATGCGGTAAAATGATCATAAAAGAGATTTAAAGAAGAGGGCAAAAGACAAACAGCCGCTCTGCTGAGGCACAACTCCACACAGTATGTCTAAGAGAGCATACACAGCCTTCTGGGACATGGTTTATGTCATATATGATTGTGTTTCTTCCTAATGATGATGTCACTGCCATATTTCACCCTAACAGTCATATCCTTTGATCTACATCTTGAGATCTCTGTCATGTCACAACATTTACTGTGATGTTTTAACCACCTCCAAGGAAGCAGACACGTACAATTCAATAGTAAAACAGTTTAGGAATTTCTTAAAACACTGCTGTTTACTGATGGCTAGACTTTTCCTCCATTTTCTGCTCTGAATTTAGCAGAAAATCTGCAGAATTGATTTAAACATGGTATAAAATGTGTTAAACGAAGCTGAAAGTACTCCACGCATACTGGCAGCTGAAAGCATAAGCAAATAAGCCAAAAATATTGAATAAACTTTAATGAAGTCCAACTTGTCATCTTATTCCTTCCTCTTCTCACCATTGTCTACTGTCCTATCCATAAAACTGGCAAAAACTTTTGCATGTCCTGCATTGTGATTTGCTATAATCCATCTAAAACTTTTTTGAAGGGATAGTTCAGCCGAAAATTCTTTCATCGTTTACTCACCATCATAGTGTTCCAAATCTATATGACTTTCTATATGGAAATATAATATTTTGAGAAATGTCTGTGTTTTTTGGTCATTCAGTGAAAGTCAATGGTCACCAATGTTGCTTGTTTCCCAACGTTCCTTGAAATATCACAGAAGAAAGAAATACAGGTTTGGAATGACATAATTGTGGGTAAATGATGACAGAAGTTTCATTTTTTTAGTGAAATCTCTCTTTAAAGTAGCATTTGGCTAATTATATGAAATTATTATGTATGGAAACTTATTTTCAGCTCAGTGCAAAAAAGAAAAAAAAAGAAAAAAGGTAATTGAGGGTTTTTTGTTTTGAAAGAA
This sequence comes from Mylopharyngodon piceus, assembly GCA_039654765.1. Lineage (NCBI taxonomy): Eukaryota > Metazoa > Chordata > Actinopteri > Cypriniformes > Xenocyprididae > Mylopharyngodon > Mylopharyngodon piceus. The sequence continues at coordinate 18,897,687 of CM077456.1, forward strand.
CTTAGTCTCTTCTGCTCACCAAGGCTGTATTTGTTTGATAAAACAATAGTAACATTGTGAAATATTATTACAATTTAAAATACCTGTTTTCTTGTTTAGTATATTTAAAAATGTAATTTATTTCTGTGATGGCAAAGCTGAATTTTCAGCATCCATTACTCCAGTCTTTAGTGTCACATGATCCTTCAGAAATCATTCTAATATAATGATTTGCTGGTCAAGAAACATTTATTATTATTATCAATGCTGAAAAACAGTTTTTGATGCATATTATTTTTGTGAAAACCATTACATTGTTTTCCAGGATTCTTTGAAAGAATAGCATTTATTTGAAACTTTATAAATGTCTTTACTGTCACTTTTGATAAATTTAATACATTCTTGCTAAATAAAAGAATAAAAAATTTTCAACGATAGTGTCTCACAGTTTCCACAAAAATATTAAGCAGCACACATTATTTTCATTTTTTATAAATGTATTGTTTATTTAAATTTTAACCTAAAATCTTGAAAACGTATTCAGTTATGCTTCAACATATACTTCTCTATCTCTTTTAAAGAAATAATACTTTTATTCAGCAAGGCTTATATATATATATATATATATATATATATATATATTAATTTATATTAACTTTTTTTAACTTCTTTTGCAATTTCTGTTCATCAAAGAATGCTAAACAAAAATGAATCACAAAAACATGCAGCACAAGTGTTTTCAACATTGATAATAATAAGAAATGTTTCTTGAGCAGCAAGTCATTATATTAGAATGATTTCTGAAATATCATGTGACACTGAAGACTGGAGTAATGATGCTGAAAATTCAGCTTTGCCATCACTGGAATAAATTACATTTTAAAATATATTCAAATAGAAAACCTTTATTTTAAATTGTAATAATATTTCCCAATTTTACTGTTTTTACTGTATTTTTGTTCAAATAAATGCAGCCTTGGTGAGCACAAGAGGCTTCTTTCAAAAACATTAAAAATCTTACCCCAAACTAGAGCAGAGCAGTGGTTCTCAACTCCAGTCCCGGGGACCCAAAGTTCTGCACATTTTGGATGTCTTCTTTAACACACCTGATTCAGATCATCAGCTTGTTAGGAAAGAGCTCCATGAACTCCACTGCAATACAGTACATATACACACATTCACAAACACAAACATCATGAATAGGGACTATTTATAACATACGGTCGGGCCGCAAGCAGTTTATCAGTGACAGTGCCCATCACTCCCATTCATCTCCCAAACAGAATGCAGCCGACATGACAGCCAGCAGAGACTCCATTTGCTGACAGCTCTGACCTTCTTCGATTAGACATTTCTATTTTCCTCCCATCTCTCTCTCTCTCTTTTTCTCTGGGGGGGTCAGTCCCTGGGTATAATACGCAGCGTTGACAGTGAAGTATGACAGTTAAGAGTTCGACCTTGGGCTGCCGTTTGCAGCCGGTGTACACACACCCGAAGTGGGCGATGTACTGATGACCTTGCTATCATATTTCAAACCTCCAACGCTCTGCAGATGAGCATGTGAGAAGATTTTATTTCCACAGGACAGACTCTATTTTTTAGTGTCAGTGGACACGCATCCCATATGACATGGCGTTAACGTGAGAGAACATTTATCGGAACAGACAGTGTGTGGAACTTCTGGAACCTTTTATCCAACTTCAGAACTGTCACAACATGGCTAATGATTTCGGATTTGAAGGCTACAGATATTTCAGCTTTGGTCCCTGTGTGCTATCTATATCTCCACTGAGAGAACATGTACAAGCATACATAAGGGAAAATATAAAGCATTTTATCTTGTGGATTAGTCTGCTTAATAATAAAGTCCATTACCACAACATAGAAAACAATCTGCCTAACAAGACAAATACTGCAACAATACTACAATATTAATTTATATAATATTCATTTGAAATCCAAGCTATTTTTTTATGGAGTACTTACTTAGCTAGCTAGCATCTTTAGCTACAATGTAACTTGTCTTCCTCTATTTTAAGATTGGCAGCGGCTATTTGCACTAAGTGATGCTATTTACACTGTGTAAATAGTGATAGATGCTATGTACACAAAAGTGAAAATAGCAATATATTCTATTTGCACTAAGTGACAATAGCAGCATTTTCTTAGCAATATGCTATTTACACTAGGTGAAAATAGCGATAGATTCTATTTACACCATGTAAAAGTATCAGTTCTTTGCAATAAGAGTAAAGATGCTATCTATACTTTATATTGGCAGATACTATTTGCACCTCAGTATTTTTGTACATTAACAGGATGCAATAAAATCTTAGAGTGTAAATGATTATATTTATTAAAATTATTAAATGGATGCTGCCTTATTGGGAGAATAAAAACCCTCCCTACACCTTCCCCTAACCCTACCCAATAAACACTTTCAATATTATTAAACACTCGTTCGCATTTTATTTCCACTTTTAGAACATTATTTTCATTTTTACTGAAAATAAATGCAAACTCTGCAAAAGGCGGATTCGAACCCGCGTCGATCGCGTTAAAAGCCAGGTCTGCAAGCCTTACTCACTACTGCTGCGCCACTAAACACATTGAATACTGAACCTCTTTTTTAAAATTTGAGTGGCCCAACCAGACATTGGTGGGCAGAGCTAGTGTAAATAGTGTCTGCCAACAAGGGACGCTATTTGCACTTAGTGTAAATAGACAATCCGTTTAAGGCATCCCTGAACTTTTATTTTTTTATATATTTATTACTAGTAATTTCATATTTTTGTATTTAAAGCATAAAAAAATAAGTTTGGGCTTTTGGGGAGCAAAACAATCTGCTGGATTTATAAAGCAAGACAAAGTGGAAGCATTATTGTCATTGTTATAATCATTTAATCTTTATTATAATCATTGGAAGCTAAAATTGTAATTGAAAGTAGAAATTGATTAATTGCCCAGCCATAACGAAGGACAATGAACTGATGAATGGCTAATATTAAAATACTATACTATTTTGTCTCAAATTAAAAATTAAAAATAGAAAACTAAGAATCAGTTGTTTCAAATGTTACAAGTGAATTTAGGCATCACAACATATTAATTTTGAGATTTGCTAGTGTTATTAAAAAACAATTTAATTGGTAGATGATGCAAATGTGATCTAAATAAGGCAAATGAGCATGAACCATGAAATATCCATATAGACTGATGCCGATCATTTTTATTAAATAATTTTTCCTGATAACCGATATGGTACTTATACAGGGTTTTTCCTGGCTCAAAATGAGGCGGAGGTGGTAAAATCCTGATCACAGCAGAAAAAAAACACTTTTACAAGCACGTATTTTAGGTATTTTAATATTAAGAGAATACGATTTGTATTTTGAGAACACTATGATATATACAGTGTTTCCCACAGGATTGTGTGTTTTCTGTGGTGGTTGTATCTCTGTCCTTATAGGGGGGTCTGGGGGCATGCTCCCTCGGAAGAAAATTTTGTACATATTAAAGATAAATTCATTAATCTGGTGTACTTTGAGAGTTCAAAATTAAGAGCTCCAACCCATGTTCAGTGTGCAAACTGAACAAAGAAAAAGTCAGCTCTAACATCACCCAAATCCGCTGTTAAAAATAAATCATCCACCCGCCAACTTCCCAAACCTACGATATTATATGATGATATAATAACATATGACACTTAAGTAGGCTGCTTTTAAATAAATATCTAAAAAAAAAAGTTCTCTTTGGCAAAATTACATTTCCTTAATAGCCTATAAACACAGGTTTTACTCCCTTCACACGAAAATTGTCACCGTTTTATTACATCGTTGAAAAAACACTCTTATCAGAATAATTTCTGTTAAGCTTGTGTATATTTTTAGTTAAAGCTGTTAAGTTTTTAAGCAATATCTCTTGGTGGGGGGGGGGGGGTCATTATATAATGATATAATGACCACTAGAAGGTGCTCTAGGCATATGCTTTCCTTGATTGGTTTTCCCTGAATAGAAATGTGTTGTCTTTGAAAACGAAAGTAAAAGAGTGACGCACATTCCTTGCGTTTTACCAAATGAGAGTTCCATGTCTTTATTAAAATCAACACCTTAATGATTTATCTCTCATCCACTCGCAATTACTTGGAATGTTATTTTGTGTTACTTGGCCGGCCCAACCCGGCGGATTATCTGATGCGGATATAACTGCGATCCGCGCATCACTTTCGTGCGCTCTCGCAGAATGTCCTGAACGGCTCCGTTCGAGGCCAGCAAGTACAGGGCCGGAGTGAAAGCGGACTTTTCGGCACGGACCCCATTTTCTGCAGTGGGGATGGGCGGAACGGTTTGAGAATGGACACAGGCCGGAAAAGCCGCAAAAGAACTGTGGTAAAGTGGTATCTGAGCATGTGACTGCCTGTCTGAGTTTTGTCAACACTCGACAGCCGGAGGCCTCGTAATTCTCTATGCAGGAAAAACCCTGTTATATATCTTAGAAAAACTATTCTGCAGGAGGTCAAACTCAATCTGTGAAAGATATTTTTCCTTTTTCATATTTATGTTTCTTTGCTTTCACTGCTTATTTCTTTCCCAGAGATGTGATTGCAGTGAAGGAGAGATGGCCTGTAATTAGACAGTCTGCTCAGTCTTCACTTGAACTGTGAGTGGCCCTCCCATCGGGGGCCATTGGCGCAAAAAGAGTGGAGGGGCCGCAGGAAGACCTTCTGAGTGACAGGCAGGTCAGCCAACCCCCGAAACACATTCTTCTTACAGACCTATTAATGAGGCTTTTCGATTCATCAAATGGAAGACAGATGCCTCTCCAGGGGCTGAGGAGGGATGAGACCCTTTATTCATGAGGCCAAGAGAGCAGTATTGATTAAATGAAGCAACAGAGCTGCTAACATAATGGTGGGAGAATTATTAGATCATCCAGGGGTTACATAGGTCAGTCAGACTATTTATATAGTCACAGTGAGAGTTATTCTAGTAAATCAAAACATAAATCATCTTAATGCAGCTTGGCGAAATATCAGCTCCATATTTCCAAGAAATCTTCTGTTATTTTACTTGAAATGTCCACAAAGTAGTTCAAAAGACCACAGAAGTCAGGGATACGCCTCAAAAAGGTAGACATCCCGCTGTGAGAAAGCATCACCACACATAATCAATTCCCGCATCCCTCCCTGCCTCTTTCCCCCTATCTCAGTCTCTCAGAGGCTGGCTCACATACTCAATTAAGAAGATTAACATCAAGCAAGAGGGGAAGTGTGTGTTGAGTCTCTCCGACTGGCTGAGAAAAAAAAAAAAAAAAAGGGAGGAAGGAGCCAGGCCAAGCACTCCAGAGGAAATCAATGCAGCAACACACCCAGAGCCACAGACAGTGCAGGGCGATACCTATCGGCCGATGTGACGGCCACGAATTACAAGAACGATAACGGTAATCTTTCCCAGCAAACTGTTACAAGTGCAGGCTTGTGGAGAAAAAGACACCCACAAGTGGAAAGGAAATAAGTGTGTTTTCCAGAACATTCGGTGAAAAATAAATAAAGATGTCATCTAAGATGCATGGCCATTCCCAAAGCATTTCCAGGAGGAATTCTTTGGAACTCATAAGCGCGTTGAGCTGCAAAGCTGCTTTTCTGTGACAGAAGAATACTGCATGGTAAATTTCAGTCAAGCATATGACATTTCCAAAATCTTTCAAATATTTTTGCCAAGATCAAACTCTACAACATTATTGTACTGTATAGTTAAAGTTAACCACCCCTCCCCCCTCCCGCCACTATAAGTACCAAAAAGAATAGGAAAAAGAACACTTCCCCTGTCTGCTATTGGTTGTTGGTTGACCAAACAAATAGTCCCGCCCCAAACTCTCACCATTGGTTGAGTCAGAGTTGTTGAATCAGGCTGGTCAAGATACTCAGAGTAGGGATGCTCAAATATTAAAACACTGGTCAGTACAGTAAGTCGATAATGATTTTCATGTTATGGCTGTTAACCAATAAATGGCTGATATTAAAATTCTATACTATTTTGTCTAAATAAATAACACTGCTTCATGAAGCTTCGAAGCTTTAAGAATCTTTTGTTTTGAATCAGTGGTTCGGAGCGTGTATCAAACTGCCAAAGTCAGGTGAACCATTGAAATTTTGAAACGTTTCGAAACACTTATGACATAACAAAGCCTCGTTTACTGAAATCACGTGACTTTGGCAGTTTGATACATGCTCCAAACCACTGATTCGAAACAAAAGATTTGTAAAGCTTCAAAGCTTCATGAAGCAGTGCTTTGAAATTGCCCATCACTAGATATTGTTGAATTAAGTCGTTATTTTGTTTTTTTGGCGCACAAAAAGTATTCTCGTCGCTTCACAACATTAAGGTTGAACCACTGTAGTCACATGAACTGTTTTAAATTTGTCTTTAGTAGCTTTCTGGGCATTTGAAAGTGTTAATTATCTTGTTGTCAATGGAGGGCTCACTGAGCCATCGGATTTTATCAAAAATATCTTAATTTGTAATTCTTATTTTCATTTTTTCGGTGAACTAACCCTTTAACTACTATCTACTTAAATTTAAATGAATCATTTGATGCAACACACTTATTGTGTAAATAAATGTTTTACATTGTACTTATATGTAAAAAAAAAAAAAAAATACCTGCATATAATTACAGTACATATGTAATAAATTTTTGTAATTACATCTATAATTAGACTGTTGACCCTTCCCATACACCTTAACCCACCCTTAAACCTACCCATACCACCAAACCTGTGCCTAAACCTACCTGTATCCCACCTCAATAGCAGCACAAGTGGTTTGAAATACAATATGGACACAATAAGTACTTATTTTTCGATGCAAGTACATAGTAGTTAAGGCCACCTAATATAAAGTGTGACCAAAATTTCTTATTTTGAGATTTGCTAAAAATACATATTTATTGAATTGTTAATGTTTAAAGATTAAAGATTAACTTTAAGCGTTAGATGACGAAGGTCATATAAATGTAAAATTAAGGAAATTAACAGATAGATAGACACTGATTATGCGTTGCAATCATTCACAATGCATCCAACAAACAGCGTTTAATCCTAACAGCAGGAGTGAACATGCTAAATAAAGTTGGTTTGTTTTTGTTTTGATTTCATCCATGCTCTTCGCTCCTCTCATCCTTGAGTATCAGAGAAGCGTGTTTGAGCTGAGAGCAGAGGCTAATTGCAAATCAATAGGCTGCAGTTGTTTCCTACGATTAGAGAATGAAAAAACAAGCTTTGCGGCCTCACCACGTGGCAGCTGGCATGTGAAAGAGCCATAATCATCTCCACCCTTGCTCGTCATGAGCAATTAAGCTTTGGATCATGGAGCGATTCTTATCACCCAAAGACAGACCGGGCCATGAGGCCAGCCACACACACACACACACACAAATACTCACGCACACTTCTATATAGACTCTCAGTAACACTTATACATTTAAATGGAAAACATTAGATGTGATACTAATGGATAGCTAAAGGGATGACTGGGAAATGAAGAGTGTTGCAACCCACAATCCATCACACCACATGATCTTCCCTCATTCTATATATACACAATATGTGCTGAGAATATGTTAAAATGGGCATTTATCACAGAAAATCTGTCAGTTTCCATTTCTGCTGCATGAAGATTTAGCACCCTCTGCAACGGATCTCATGTTAAACAGAGGACATCGACGTGTAGCTGTCTTCCTATCCGTGTTGTTTATGGATGCTTTATTAAATTGACAATCACATAACAAGAGATAAGGGATGTAAGCTGTATATTCACTATAAGAGCTCCTATAAAGAACACATCACAGTTTACTTGACTGTCGTTCCGCCTTCCTGTAAGGCTTCTCTGTCACTCACTGCCTCAGAAGAACCAATCCATTTACCCTTAATTAAAGTTTTTTTTTTTTTTTTTTTTACAGAACAGAGTGTACAGGAGCAGTAATCTCTCTAGTTGTTGTGTAAACACATGCACCATGGATGACCGCATTTGTACAAGAGGTTGAGTTTATGGTATTTTGTAGGAATGCACTAATATTAACCTTTTTGGCCAATACTGATAAGCTTTAAAATTATTTTCACAATATGGCCAATTTTAAAATGTATACTTTTTATATTACTTTGCGTAAATAAATAAATCACTATAAAATAAAACACAAAAAAAAAAAAAATGTTAAATTCTCCAGTGAAATTTAGGCATCACATTACAATGTAGAGTATGAAATGTTCATTTTGAGATTTGCAAAGATACATTTAAACGTGTTACTAAATTATCAGTGGTTTTAAAGATTAACTTTAAGTGAGCATTAGATGTCGGCAAATGTAATCTAAATGTAAAAATAAAGGAAATGAGCATGAATAATTAAATATCCAATACCGGACCAAACCGATATACATAAAATAAAATCTCTAATACCCACTGATAACCAATATGATACCAATATATATATTCATTGTAACTGTTTAAAGTCACCATGAAATCAAAATTCTTATTTTTCTTTACAAAATGTTCCAGTGCTTATTATAAATGATTTATCCATGCGTATCATTATTATTTTTTTAATTCATATGTCCTCGTAATCTTTAATAAAAATGTTAACCTCCCCTCCCCCCTCCAATAGTGGTGTGAGGTGGTGTTTTAAAATGAGGAGGCAAAGTCCTCACATTTTTTTTTATATACTGTATATCAAATGTAAATTTTTGTCCGTTATTTTCCTGGTTAAATAAACATTACATAAAAAAGAAAGACCAAATATAATTTTATTTGTATTTTTTTGCAATAACAATGTAATGTTCTATTTATAAAACGTTTATAAAGTTAGTGTTTTTATGTATTTTTACATTTATTCCAAAATTAACTAAAGGTATAGTAACAATTTAAACAATATATTTTATTTGTGAACTAATGTTCAGCTTTTCTTTTTAATAGTCAACTTATTTTCAGCAGTCATCTAGCTTGTACACACTGTTCACAGACATGAAGATGTACCTTTAATTTCCCCAAGCTGATTGTTCACTAAAAACCCCCACAGTCATCATGTTTTCAGGCCTTTTTGAATTTGATTTTGACATGACATAAAGTGCTGAAATGGCTGAGTTGTTTACTTACTTTTTAATTAGTCTTCCCATTAACGCCATCATTGTCTTCATTCAGGCGATGCGCACTTAAAACGAGGCGGGATTTATCGCGTGAACCAATCATATCCAATCATAACTGGTCATATCCAATCAAAGATGGAGGCATTGCCTCCTCTCATGTGACTTTTCCCCATTCATTCTCAATTACCCCCTACTAAACCCACTGCACGCATTAGGGCTCATTCACACAGAACTCGTCTCTGCATCTAAAAACGCGAGACGCAGCACTCTGGAATGGTTTAAAAAAGCACAGAGCAGAATGCGAGGGTCTCGAGATGCGCTTTTGAGATGTGATGCAATAAAGGAAATAACAGAAATAGCCAAACAGCAGAACAGCTACTATTTTTGACATGGAAAAAAAGAAAATAATCGCACTGGCTATCCGGACACAGCCACTATGAGCGCCTCCTCCACCATGTAGCTTTCAAATAAAACATTTGCAATGCCAACTTGCTACTGTAAACAAAAGCTCACAACGCTTGCCCCGCCTCCAGGGTCATCTGATTGGTCCACTGTTATGGAACTGACATTGATGAGCGGCGCTGCATGTAAAAGTTGAAATTCAGCGCTCATGTGCGAGACAGCAATAGATGCAAGACGCGAGCGCAACGGTCATACACGTCTGTCTAGCGCGTGTTTACATAGAAAAACAATGGAAAAGTAACACATTGGAATGGAAAAACACGTTCTGTGTGAAGAGCCCCTTAGGCTGTCTGTTTTAACTCAATGGCTACAGAGGAGGCAAGCCTCCCAGCTCCGGCTATAACTTCACCTGCGGCTGACGCCGTTGGACACTGTTACTTTATAAAATCAAGTGACTTTTACACTTTTTAATGTCACATTTTGTAATATTTGCATTGTTTTATTTTTTGTAATATCAATTCTTTTCTTATCCAGTTTTTTTGAGGTGACACTTCCATTCCTCCTTAGGGGAAATGCCCCTGCCCTCCAAACGATGTTTATTCTCTTGTATGTCTCAGAGGAGGGTGGGACTAAATATCCGCCACAACTGACTGCAAAAGCCCTGTCCCAAAAGGCACACTTCATATGCACTTAAAGTCTTGTGACTTACAATGGCAGCCACGTGATCGTGAAGTCCACGAGAACGTAGGGTGTCCCATTTGTGGCCGATATGCGCCCTCAATGCGCCGAGTGTTTAGGGTGTCATTTGGGACAAAGCCAAACTGGCATTCAGATCTGCCTCAATTTAGTTAGCAATGCCCAACTTCCTATGATCTAATCAATTCCTGCAGGACAAAATCAAATCCCGCCCTGCATTTTTCTCATTCCTGAAGCCGTTTCACTCAGATATTCGCCACAATAGGGAAGAAAAGACTATCAGTTTCATTCCAACTTTAAGAATTGCCCATTGACAATTTGTTAAATGCTAATCAGAAAATGGTAAATGTCATGTACATAATCCATCCTTATTATCAATGTCAGACACATCAGCTGCAGCTGCATCTCTAATCACAGTAAGCTGACATCAGGCACAATGAAATCAGCATTGACACAATGACACACCCACATAGGCCTTTTGCATATTTTATAGTTGGCTGGTCCCTCTCTGCCTCCTTTTCAACAGAGCATCACATGCTACACAATGAAAAGTTCATAAGTATTTGTATAAATACAATTTTATGAAAATGAAATAGTAAAATATCCCATTAATTTTTCTTGTGTGAGCTCACTGTGCTATAAAAACAAAATTAAATATTACATAAAAATGTTTATTTAGTTTTAACAGATTGCATCGTTTGAATCCATTCAAAATTACAGCTTTTCTCATGGGAAAATGACTAATTTCCTCTGCAGAATCTATTTAATGATGAAAGTGAACCAATTCGTTACCAAGGGAATATAGTTACTGACCAAACAATCAAATAAAGGAATAGCATCAGCAAAGACCTGCCAATGGGCTTTCAGGATGTCAGATATCTCATAATCTGATTGCTGTGGGAGCAATCTAAAATATTTGATGTTGTTGCAAGATCTGACTTACCGTAGATTCACAACACTGGCACATCTCGTGTTGTCATGTGGATTGTGGGGCATATTGAAAAGCAATTATTTCAGCACAGCACTTAAATGTGAACTAAGCAGTAATTTGTTCCACTTAAAGATTTACAGCTAAAGAGACAAAAACAGCAAAGATTGCAGGATGCATTTCACGTACTTTGAGGGGGGTCATGCTCCAGTTGACCAACTAGCAGTTGCTGATTAACAGCTTTCTCTGAACATTATAGACCTCCTTGGGAAACAAGCAAAAAATACTTAACACACCATTAAATAAATCTGTGTATGAACTAGTGTTGTTATAGTATTCTTTATATGCTATTATAGTATTTTTTTTAAATTTTGCATTAGATTTTTTATATAGGCCTATTTTCAGTTTTCATTTTAATTTTAGTTTTAGTAATTTTCTTATGAGCTTTTGTCATTTTTATTAGTTTGTTTTTTATATATATTTCTATATACACTGTTTAAAAAAAATAAAGGAACACTTTGAAAACACATCAGATCTCAATGGGGAAAAATATCATGCTGGATATCTATACTGGTATGGACTGGGTAATGTGTTAGGAACGAAAGGATGCCACATCGTTTGATGGAAATGAAAATTATCAACCTACAGAGGACTGAATTCAAAGACACCCTGAAAATCAAAGTGAAAAAATGATGCAGCAGGCTAGTCCATTTTGCTGAAATTTCATCGCAGCAACTCAAAATGGTACTCAGTAGTTTGTATGGCCCCCATGTGCTTGTATGCGTGCCTGACAATGTCTGGGCATGCTCCTAATGAGACGACGGATGGTGTCCTGTGGTATTTCCTCCCAGATCTGGACCAGAGCATCACTGAGCTCCTGGACAGTCTGAGGTGCAACCTGGTGGCGTCGGATGGACCGAAACATAATGTCCCAGAGGTGTTCTATTGGATTTAGGTCAGGCGAGCGTGGGGGCCATTCAATGGTATCAATTCCTTCATCCTCCAGGAACTGCCTGCATACTCTCGCCGCATGAGGCTGGGCATTGTCGTGCACCAGGAGGAACCCAGGACCCACTGCACCAGCATAGGGTCTGACAGTGGGTCCAAGGATTTCATCCCGATACCTAATGGCAGTCAGGGTGCCATTGTCTAGCCTGTAGAGGTCTGTGCGTCCCTCCATGGATATGCCTCCCCAGACCATCACTGATCCACTACCAAACCGGTCATGCTGAACGATGTTACAGGCAGCATTACGTTCTCCACAGCTTCTCCAGACCCTTACATGTCTGTCACATGCTCAGGGTGAACCTGCTCTCATTTGTGAAAAGCACAGTGTGCCAGTGGCAGACCTGCCAATTCTGGTGTTCAATGGCAAATGCCAATCGAGCTCCACGGTGCCGGGCAGTGAGCAGAGGGCCCACTACAGGACGTCGGGCACTCAGGCCACCCTTATGAAGTCTGGCCTGCTGGAGGTCATTTTTTTTAGGGCTCTGACAGTGCTCATCCTGTTCCTCCTTGCACAAAGGAGCAGATACAGGTCCTGCTGATGGGTTAAGGACCTTCTACGGCCCTGTCCAGCTCTCCTAGAGTAACTGCCTGTCTCCTGGAATCTCCTCCATGCTCTTGAGACTGTGCTGGGAGACACAGCAAACCTTCTGGCAATGGCACGTATTGATGTGCCAACCTGGAGGAGTTGGACTGCCTGTGCAACCTCTGTAGGGTCCAGGTATCGCCTCATGCTACCAGTAGTGACACTGACCCTAGCCAAATGCAAAATTAGTGAAAAACAGTCAAAAAAGAGTAGGGGGGAAAAATGTCAGTGGCCTCCACCTGTAAAACCATTCCTGTTTTGGGGGTCGTCTCACTGTTGTCCATCTAGTGCATCTGTTGTTAATTTCATTAACAGCAAAGCAGCTGAAACTGATTAACAACCCCATCTGCTACTTAACTGACCAGATCAATAACCCAGGAGTTTAACTGACTTGATGCTATTCTCTGATTAATTTTTTTGAGCAGTGTAGATTTCATTTTTTTATTTCAATTTTCATTTTAGTACTTAAACATTTTATTTTAGGTAGTTGCTAAGGCAACATTTCTAATTTTCGTTTAAGTTTTTAAGTTTGATTTTAAGTTTTTCATCTAATATATTTTATTTTATTTTAGCTTTATTTCAGTCACCAAAAATGATTTTTAAACAGTTTTAGTTAACAATAACAACACTGTTATGAACCTTGTGAGATGTGAAAGCACTATGTAGAAAAGAGCACTTGGCATTTTGTTGTTGTGTTTATCTTCCTCTGTGAAAGAGAGATGCGTTTCCTGCCTGATTGCTTTGTCACAAACAGGCCATCTCCGCCTCACAACCTCGTGATCAATCAATGAATATTTCATATGCCACGTGAAGTAACACATTAATTATTGACAGTGTCTCTTGCATAATGTCTCACCCAAAATTCAGCATTTTTCGCCCGCTTCTTATGCTGAAAAATGTTCTTTTAACACCAGCATAGAGTCAGTGTCAACATGAAAGGATCATATAATTTACAGCAGGCTGCACTATACTATACTATTTTAGTGATTTCATATAATTACATATCAGATTGGCCTGTTTGATATCATATGGCTTGAAACTTCCAATTTCTGTACCTACAGTACGATTAACTAAGATTAATTTTTCATTCATAGTGCATCACACAAGTTCATCTTACTGAGAGAGTTAATGGGTTTAATAATAGACTGAGTGTGTATGTCCTCATTGTAAGTATGTGTTAGACGCAAACTGACACATGCTAATCCTCTGATGCTGTCAGACCAGCCCCAGGGCAGTATGATTTTTCAGCTCTGGTGAACTTGCGCCCCCAAAGCCCATCTTGCCTCTGGGTATTTTGCTCCTCTATTACTGCAGCCATCAGTCAACCTGTTCTGAACCATCTGAACTCACTTTTTCACCTAGCACCACTGACACATATAGTCAAAAAATACACTCCTAAACCTCCAAACATATTGTGCATTGAAGAACAAAATGTCAGGTTAGTATTATGTCTTGCTGAAGATGTATCTAACTTAATACATTGTAGCAAATTAGCTCAAAAGAAATATGAATAATTAATCATAACTAGTTATAATTAATTATAAATATTTGTATCAGTTAATAAAATTAACTTAATGTAATAAAATTAATATTACAATCAATTAACCTGTTGTCCAATGAATGCACAGTGTTAATTGTTGATTAATTCTAAGAAATGTTCATTTCCAGGTTATGGGAAACAACAATCTTATGTACAGTACTACTCAGAGCATGTAGTCAGGATCTGCATGAATAGGGACTCCAGTATGAGCATGAAACACGGACAACTTTACGTGTGACATGAACAAGACTTTATTAACTAGACTAAACACTTAACTACTCTAACATTCACACACATACATGCATAGTTTACCAAGAGAAAGAGAGAGCTGAAGCAGAATACAGGAAAGCAAGAAGTTACAGCATTGTTTGAAATTCAGCAGATCAACAGCCTTGAGCAAACCATCAGTTTAGTTTTAACAGGCCTTTCTTTAAAAAGGGGTAAGGATACTCAATGTATCAAATAATGAGACTAAGTTTGATACTTGCATGTCTCGCCCATTTGAATTAAAACTGTCCTGATGCAATTTGTGGAGGCTCCCGTTGAATCTTTGCTGATATTGTCTTGATGAAAGAGAACCAGTTGGATTCAGAGGATCTTTGGTGAATGGAAGGTCTAGGCCGAAGCCTGGCACAAGCTTGGAGTTCCTTAGAAACTTCTAGCTTCTTAGCATCATCTTCACATCAGCATTTCTCAATAAAAGAGAAGAGAGTCTGTGGTCTTGTGATCAGTGATTTTAAAGTGAAGATGTCACACCCTCTTGAGGTGTCTGAGCCAATAAGGAGTTGTTCCCTCGGAGGGAACTTTTTTACGAGTCTTTGTTCTCTAGCAAGATATTAGCATAAGACATTGGATTGGATGTATGAGAGAAGAACCTTCTAGATTCTTATAATACTAATGTGTCACAGAGTGAGAAACATGTAACATTAATTAACAAATAGGAAACGGAAGTTGGAGTCCATAGATACCAAACATGCTACCCATGTGATTTTAGTTAACCATAAATTTTCAATCTCCGAAACATTAATACCAAAATAGTTCAAAAGAGAGAATTAATACATAGAATAAACCCTATAAAAGGAAAGTCAGGAGATGGGAAAATTGGATACATGTTTATACATTTCTCAAGTGGTTATATATAGAATATATAGGATTAAGAGGGTTTATTTGTCCTTCTCAGAAAGAATGAAGTCAGAGTCACTAGTCTCTGCAAAATTCTTTCTGATCGTAAAAGTTCTTATCAGTTTTCCTGTGTCCTGTAACAGGACACCTAGTTCTGCCTGTGTGTTAGCTACGTTTAGGATGCTAGTTGCAGTTTTAGGGGGATGGGTTCACAGAACTTTGAGGGAGTGAGTTTCTGGATAATTCATTAAATATAATGAATAATTGTGTGTCTAATTGGTCCAGATGTTACAACATGTTGTGCACTACCTCTGTTTTTCGGGGCAAGCAAACAACGCCAAGGGCAATTGTAGTTCAATTAAAGCCCCGTTCACACTAGCGACATTCATGTGAGTGACAGTGACGTAGGTACTAGCTGTGCTGACTCCGAGTCTGAATGGTTTTGTGAACCCAGATAGATCAACGCTTGCGTTTTTGCCACAAATAAATAGCCGCAATGGCAAAGAGAACTCTTCATCTTTAATATTAAGCATGTACTAATACCATTTAGTCTTTTAACTCCAAAATGTTTCTTTTTAGTGGCAAGAAAACTAATTTGTTGTCTACAGCATCCGTGAAAGTCACTCACAAATGTTACTAAACAACCAGAAGTGGGAACGCCCAGTAGCGACCCAACGGCCAGCCACTGCCAACATGTAGCAACAAAGTAGCTGGCAGTGTGAATGCAGCTTAACACATTTTTATTTACGAGGTTGTTTTTTTTATCATTTGAAATATAAAAGATAGAGTCCACAACACAACTATAATGATAACGACACAGAGGAATATCGCTGGAATCACTTTTAGAACAATTTTTTCCAGATGATGAGTGATAAAAACATTGACAGCCAATCAGAATCCATCCTGCTTTAAAGAGTTCGAGCAATTAAAGGTGTTGTATGTAATTTTTTAATTGTATTAAAGTCCACGTGAAATCAAAATTTAAGTTTTTTAGCTTTTAGTATGAATATGTTAGCCTTAGGGTTATGAATAAACTGGTGTGTTCCAAAACAATGACAAAATTTGCATTTAGGAGATATAAGCATTCAAATCTTACAGTCTCACTTCCGCTAAAATGGATCACGGATTTTCATGACATCACCACGGACTTCAGCTTCTCATCAAATCTTCCGTCTAATCAAATGCTCTCTAGAATCTTAAGTCCCGCCCCCTCCTACACTATAAACATGCTGAAGCTGTGGCTGAAATCGGTCATTTGTTCACACATTTACTAGTTCCTATATGGTGTATGGCACATAGTGTATATAGTGTATCCACTATATAGGGGATAGTGAACGATTCAGACAGTGTAAATATGCTTTCCATTGACGCGAATGAAGTCAGTTTTCGCGTTAGTGTCACGTGAACCACCGCAGTGTGAGCACAGTCTGCTCCGGTCCAGAGACATGAGAGCACAGAGTGGATCATACGAGCGAGGCTGCGCAGACCACAAAATGTTCGGACACACTGGATTTCTACAAACAATGCTATATTTTAAAGCAGTATGGAGGATAAACGGATAGAGATTATGAGAAAAATGGGGTATTACGAGCTCAACGGCTCTGGGCGAGCTGTGATCTAAGAGAAATGCTATTGGCTAATTTGAAAAAAGGGGAGGAGCTTTTAGATATATCTTGCCCTGTCTTCCTGTTTCATTGGAAATTACGTCAACACAGTGAATAAAGCTGCGTGTTCCAAGGCACTTCAGTATACCTTTAAAGTCCCCCTGAAATCAAAATTTAAGTTTTTTAGCTTTTAGTATGAATATGTTAGCCTTAATGTTATGAATAAGCTGGTGTGTTCCAAAACAATGACAAAATTCGCATTTAGGAAATATAAGCATTCAAAACTTACAGACTCTCACTTCCGCTAAAATGGATCACGGATTTTCATGACATCACATCGTACTTCAGTTTCTTGTCAAATCTTCGGTCCAATCAAATGCTCTCTAGAATCTGAAGTCCCGCCTCCTCCTACACTCTTACAGACGCTGAAGCCTAGGCTGAAATCAGTCATTTGCTCACACATTTACTAGTTTCTACATGGTGAATGGCACATAGTGCACTATATAGAGAATAGGGAACGATTCAGACAGTGTAAATATGCTTTCCTTTGACGCAAATGAAGTCCGTTTTCGTGTTAGTTTCACATGAACCGCCGCAACGCGAGCAGCACAGTCTGCTCTGGTCCAGAGACACGAGAGCACAGAGCGGATCATATGCGCGAGTTGGCACAGACCACAAAAGGTATTGGACCCATTTGAATTCTGCACAGAATGCTGTATATAAGCGATATAAAGGACATTATGAGGAGAAATGGTTAGAGATTAGAAGGAAAGGTTTTACAGAGTCTAACGACTCTGGCGAGCTGTAACATAAACGAAACGCTATTGGCGATTTCAAAAAAGGGGCGGGGCTGTTCGATATATCGCCCTGTCTTCCTGTTTCAGTTGAAATTACGTCAACACACTGAATAATGCTGCGCGTTCCAACACTCTTCAGTGGGCCTTTAAAGCATAAAAATACCATTATATGTTTGCAGATATTTAGGAAACGTGCTAAGTTCACATACTTGTTTCTTTGAAAAACAATGCTACAGCCAGTTATTCTACTTCAAAATGTGCATTCCAGAATGTCTGTTTTTGTCTTGGTCTGTGCGATTTACCCAATACTATTTCAACACCCCTGGGTTGCCAGCTAGAGGAAAACACAGCTTATTGCAGCCATGGACGCAACAAGCAAATGAACTCGCAGATTCTACCTAACCTAAAAAGCCCCGGCATCCATTTAAAAAGCTCTATGACCAGAGGCATATTAAAATGAGGATAAAACAAATCATCAAATTACAGCATAAGGCTCCTTCCATTGTCAATTGCGCTCGTTCCTGTTGCGTTTCCTCAATCTGGCAACCCGCATGAGTGTCGAGTCTGAGGAGGAGGAGGGGGCGGGGGAAACAACTAGCTTTCAATATTACATACGGCACCTTTAAAGCGGCAGACGACAAAAATGCAGCGTGTGCTTATGATAAACAGAGCGTTACTGTACGTTGGTGCTGGCTGCAGTATAGGTCTTAAAACCCGCTCTCCATGTAATGAAATGGGATGCAAGCCAAACTAAAAAATCCAATTACATTTCAAATATTTTTTTTCCAAAGATGGTTTCTGTCATTTTAAGTAGTTCTCATTAAGCGGACCTATGTTCAAATGTTCGTTTTCCTAATAAGTTGGTTTTTGTTAGTTTTTTAATGCAATAAAAATGGGGTGTAACGTCATGATTGAGAGTAGGTTTACACAACAACGATGTGCTTAAAACGGAGAAGTTTTTCCTTTGAGTTTTCTGCGTACAGACAACACCATTGTCAAAACGGTCCCCATTCACACAGATCTGTGAAAACGACTAAAAACGCTGTATTCTGCTGCCAGACCATTAGATGGCGATGAAACACTATAGACTGAACATGTAATACACGTGCATGATGTCATCATTTCCACAGATTCGCGTTTTTGTTGTTTACACGGAGACCACTTTCAAAAACTTGTACTTTGAAACCCGTTTTCAAAAGCTTGCGTTTTCAAGTCAAGTCAAGTCACCTTTATTTATATAGCGCTTTTTACAATGTAGATTGTGTCAAAGCAGCTTTACATTGATAACTGGTACATTATTTGGCTGCACAGCAGCTCTTAAAGAATAGTGTCAATGCAGGCAGATCAAAGCACTGTTGAATATCAAATGTCAAGTCAAATGTCAAGTGTCCCCAACTAAGCAAGCCAAAGGCGACAGCGGCAAGGAACCCAAACTCCATTCAGGCACCCAAAACGCCGTTGTAGTGTAAATGAACGGTTTAAAATTTTTATGTTTTTAGTTGAAAACGGTGTCGTGTAAACGCTTGCTTGCGATTGAGTCTGGGGGCGATTGAGTCTGTGGGCGAGGGAGTGTGGGCGGGACCTTGATGCCGCAGCTCCACCTCAGGATCACTACTGCGCAGACTCAGGCTCCAAACAACGTAATCGGCAACGACCATTACTGGGATATTTTGGCTTTATTTTTCTACAGTGGAAGGGAGCAGAGACGTACTGTCCATCTTTTTTTACAGGCTATGGTGTGGATGTTAATATAGTTGTCGTTATAGTTATCTTTATAGTTATTGTTCTTAGTGTGAACAAGAATTTAGTCCTTACAAAAACCAGAATGGTACAATTTCAGTCAGAATATAGTGTTTACTTAACAAATTATTGCTTTAGTTTGAATGAAATCAAACTTTTAAAATGCCGTAAACTCACTTACTGAAACAGTATACTGATGTTTAAGGTAATCTAGCAAAATTACATTGTCTATTATCAACAATGTAGCGATTTATGAAGCACAGCTCACACAGAAATCACCTTCAAAACCAACAAGCTGCTTTCTGTTGGACGTGTGACCAACTCAAACTTGTTTAGAAATCTCGACTCGGAAATGTTTAACCCTCATACGAAATTCCCAGTCATGTGGATTCCTATTAAAATTACTGAAATTTGCCTGCAACTCTTCACCTTCACCTTTAGTATGGCAACATCATTTTGGTTTATATTCAGTCTGGTCTGGCTTATACACCAACTGTGCCAACTGCCGTGATACATGAAAACTTTAAAACCAACAGAAAGTTTGTACAAAACAACAACAAAAAATCGATGCCAGTTCTCTCATGGTACAGTACATTTCAAACTATAGAGTGATCAATTGACATGTACTGTACTGTAGGCATTTCAAATATCACTCTCACCACTGAATTCACTTTTAGTGGATAACAGCAGCCCAAAGGGCTTCTCACCTTCTGGAGTTGCAGTGTTTTACCACCTTCTGGAGGCCCAGCAGATCCATCAGACATGAGCTGTGATGGTGAGCACATCATGGGCAACAGGAAGTGATTTTCGGCTTATGAGGGCAGCTAAGGAAAAGGAGCATGATAAAGAGATATCTCCATCCTAGAAAAAAACACACACAAGGTTGTTTAGATATCTTCTGTGTCATTTAGAGATTTAATGAATGTTACATAACATTTTGGTTATGGAGTTTTATGGAGAGCGTCTGCTTCATGCATCTGAGTCATCCGTTTAAACAAGCCTTAATTTATTTTATGCAAAATGAAGTGTAGTTTGACCCATGAAAACAGACAAAGCAATCAAGGTAGTTTAAAGCAGTCTAGTTTCTCCATGAATCATACTAGACAACCTAATTAATTAGGTACTATAAAAAAATAATAAAATTTCTGATAGAAAACCTGAAGAATACCCTGCAGACAGATATATACCACCAGTGGCATGGTGGTTTTCTGAAATGAAAAGGCCCCTCTCTGCCTATGGGCTGTTTATTTAAACACATTTATATTCATGTTTCTATAATCTGTAATCATAATTCCTTATGATGTAAACTTAATTCCATGATGCTTACATAGTTTCTATGTTAAATGCATATGAAACAGCATTTAGCTTATTACTGTACATTATTAACAAGATCACTATCATCCAATATTACAATATTCTGTACAGGTATGTTTACATTAACACACTGTTTATTACAATTAAGCTACATAAAAGTCTTAATATGTTCATGCTTTTTAAAAATATTTACAATATTTTAAAAGTAATCTACAATAATTTTGTACACATTGTAAACTTTTATTTGATACAATTAATTGTAGTTTGGATATACAGTAAGCAGGTCCGCAGCCAGCCTATTGAAAGGGGGGTTCTTTTTTTCAAAAAGTGGACCTTTTTGCAGTTTTTCTCCTCCTTTTGTATTTAATTATGAGGTTCAAATACTTCATTTTGGTGACCTTTTATGCACTGATTTGTGCTGGATTAGCTTGTCTGCTGGTATCTTAACGAGCACGCTTTTTGATGCACCTAAAATACTTACTGCATTGTTGTCAAATTGCTTCCTCATGTACCACCTGTTAAAAAGGCCATTATATTCATAAGAATAATATGCCTTCTGATTTAAATCTCTCTCTGTTTTGCCGAGATTGATTGGCACGCAGCATCCAGCACAGCAGCCAATCAGCGCTCACGGATCGACGTGCAGGCGATCATCCCGCCCATAGCGCTTAGTGCAAAGTTGAAAGCGAGTCCGGCGGAGCGCTGACGCAGATGCTGAACTTTTACGTTATATATCTTATATAGTTTTATTCATTGTTCGGGTGTTGTGCGTCTATTCAAAGTAAGTGCATTATATGTGATCTTTGTAGGATCGCTTGTGTGTCATGCTATTCTATTTGCTGTTATAAAGTGCGTCACTTATTATGGCTAACGATAAGAGATTATTGTATCTTTAGCACAATGTTACGCTGTATATATGTTACCTTTATTCATACTTGCTTATACTGATGTTGTGTTTGTATATTTCGTTTGTATTTCGGTGCAGTTTACTGGTCGAAGTGCTCATTTTCGAGGGATTTTAAGTTGTAAACAACTTAATGCGCATGCGCGCAGAACATGTCCAGACCAAGCACCGTTATATAGAACAAATTAAGCTGTTTTGTTTAACTTAACCTGTATGACATACCTAATTTGTTTTCTTGCAACTATTACTCCTTTTAATTCTGTATTTTACTAAATATACATTGTGTATTTCTGTTTAGAACAGTCAGTGTTAATACCATGTATATTTATTTTTACTCTGTATTTTCTGTTTTATAGAAAAACCGCACACATACTGAATACACCCAACTAAGACAACTCTTCAACTTTTTACAAATAACTGAGTTGTTGTGGTGACAAATAAACGGGTTACTCCCATATTTCAACCATCTTTGCCCTAGTCTCTTACCGGACACCCTGTGGTGGGTTTCAAACCTAACCAGCAATATACTGCAATGAGAATATGCTACCAACGGCTAACTCATTTTTACATGGTCCTTCGAGCCGGATTGAGACTTGCTGCAGGCTTATAAGATGTCAACACATGCAGAAGATGAGCCAACTGGGCGCGTCAGAAGGAAGACTGCCCTTCCCGCCCGATATGAGGATTATGATCTCACTGGCTTTGCCCTGCCTACGTTGTATCCAGAACCCGTGTCACCACACACTCAGATACCCTCCAACCTGTCAGAAGGTGAAGACCAAGAGGAGGGTGCAATGGCATTCAGTCTTCTGCCGATTCCAGGTGATGAGCCTCACAGTTCAGAAGAGTGGTCCGACACAGACCCAGGCAGGTCTGAGAATGCCATACTTCAGCAACGAAACAGGAATCTCCGCCATGCAAATGAGAACATGCGTCACACTGTACAGATGATGCAACAGGAAAGAGATGCATTGCAGCAGACAAATCAGCAGTTTGCTCAAGAGCTCTCACAGCTTAAGCGTCAAATGCAGCAGCTACAAATTCAGGTTGATCAACAACAACCTCAGCCCCATCCATCTGCTATTCCTGCCCGTCAACCTCATCCTAGCAAACCTATTCCTGCACCACGCCATGTTAAGCACGTGCAGTCTGCGGAGAGAAGCTTCAGGCCAGTACCAGCACCGCGCTTCAGGCGAGACAGTTCTTCAAGTCAAGAACAATCCCCAGCTTTGGTGGCTGCTCCCAGAGACAAAATGTACTCCCCCTATGACATTCCAAGTGCCCAGCCACCCAGTTGGGGGGCCCCAAAGGAAGAATGCTACCACCATGACCGTGATTATTATCCCTCATACCAGCGGGAGTATGAAACCTCCTCACCTTATGATTCTGCCTGGCGCCACAAAATGCCCCATAGTTCACCAAGTCAAGTGCCTCAGTTTGAGCCAGAGTCAATGTACAGAGGCCCTACTCCCACCATACCAGACTTTGTACATCCAAACCCGAGAGAGTTTTCACGGTTGAAGATCGCCTTAGAGAACGCACTCCCTGCTAGTGCCACGGAGAGGTATAAATTTCAGATTCTTACAGACCATCTCAAGCTAGAAGAAGCGTTACTCATCGCTGATTCGTACAGCCATTCTCAATACCCCTTCACAAGAACGATGGCCGCGCTGGACCAGCAGTATGGTCAGCCACACCAGCTTGCATTACAACGAATAGCAGAACTTATGGATGGCCCAAATATCAGCAGCGGGGACATAAAAGCATTCAGACTGTTTGCACTTAAAGTTCGGTCGCTCGTTGGCATGCTGGGGCAGCTCGGAAAGAAGGGCACCTTTGAACTGCAGTGTGGCTCCCATGTCTCCAGATTATTGGGGAAATTACCAATTCCAACACTTCTGGATCTTTCGGAATGGTTGGAGTACGAAATCCAAGTACAGGAGGACACGTCAAGATTTGTTACCAGCCAACGTAGAGGGCCCACTGCACGGACCAGAGAGGTAATCAAAGACCACAAGTCCTTTAACAAGAATGCAAACATTCTGCTGAACACTGAGAAAGCCCTGCTTGACACAAGTACCTCAGCTCCTACTGTGAAAACTGTTCCAAAACCCTACTGCCCCTACTGCGATCAAAACAAGCACTCTTTGAATAACTGCTCAAATTTCAAGCAAATCACTACAGATCAGAAGCGTAACTGGGTCAAGGAGAACAATCGGTGTTGGCGCTGTGGCAGGAGCCATCAAGCAACGGAATGCAGTCTGAAAATGCGCTGTAAGCAGTGTAACGGTCGACATCTGCTAGTTCTTCACGACATTATAGTGAAAAGTGCTAAGAGCTCACAGACTGTGCCAACTGAACCTGCTTCCACTCCTGCAACCAACTCCTGTCTTCTTAATACCATGAACGAGATTCTTCTCATTCGAAAGCCTCCTGCCAGCCGAAAAGTCCTGCTGAAGATAAGTAAAGTAATACTCAGGAATGGGAA
Organism: Mylopharyngodon piceus; assembly: GCA_039654765.1. Classification (NCBI taxonomy): domain Eukaryota; kingdom Metazoa; phylum Chordata; class Actinopteri; order Cypriniformes; family Xenocyprididae; genus Mylopharyngodon; species Mylopharyngodon piceus. Next base: position 18,921,929 of record CM077456.1, read on the forward strand.
ACACCATATGACTGCCTATGCCATCCAAGATGATGGGTCAGAAAGAACCATCCTTCTTCACAGTGCTGCTCAACAACTTGGCCTCAAAGGTAAACCAGAAGACCTACCGCTCCGCACAGTCAGACAGGAGCTCCAAGTCCTCAGTGGTGCAGCAGTGTCATTCTCTATCTCTCCCCTGTCACAGCCCAAGAAGGTGTTCCACATTAAAGGTGCATTTACAGCCCAGCAGCTAAGCCTGGCTGAACATACACATCCAGTCAAAGCTTTAAGGGAGAAATATCAACACCTGAGGGGTCTTCCACTACGACACCTAGAGACTGTGCGTCCTGTGCTCCTCATCGGTTCAGACTACCCCCATCTGATTACTCCAGTGGAACCGGTCCGCCTTGGACCACCAGGGGGGCCGGCTGCTGTTAAGACGCGGCTTGGATGGACATTGCAGGGGCCTGTGCAGCATCTCCAGTGGGAAACCAACGAACAACACTGTTTCTTTACCTCAACTTCATCTCCTGAGACAGATCTCTTTAAGCATGTTGAAAGACTGTGGCAGATGGATGCGCTACCCCGGCGCAATGAGAAGACCAGCACCAGATCCAAACAAGACCGTGAGGCAATCGAGCTCCTTGATGCCAAGACGGTCAGGGTTGAAGTAGATGGGGTAAAGAGATATGCCACTCCTCTGTTGCGGGTCAAAAACATGCCACAGCTGAAAGCTCCCAAAGAGGCAGTGATCTCACAGCTGAGAGCTACAGAGAGGCGACTGGTTAAAAATCCAGAACAAGCAGTTGCTTACTCAGCAGAAATCCACAAACTGGACCAAGCAGGCTATGCTGTTAAGCTGGATCAGCATGCTGAACAGGACTCTGCTTACTCATGGTATATCCCACACCATATTGTCCACCACAATGGGAAAAACAGAGTAGTTTTTAATTGCTCCTTCAATTATCAGGGCCAAAACCTCAACGAGCTGTTGCTCCCAGGGCCAGTGCTCGGACCGTCTCTACTCGCTGTTCTGCTCCGATTCCGGGAACACTCCGTTGCAGTCAGCAGTGACATACGTGGGATGTTCCACCAGATCAGGTTGCTCCCAGAGGACAGACCACTGCTGCGTTTTCTCTGGCGAGATCTCAAGGTACAGGAACAACCTAATGTTTTTGAGTGGCAGGTCCTTCCCTTTGGGACCACCTGCAGTCCCTGTTGTGCAGTGTACGCCCTTCAAAAGCATGTCCTTGATCACAGCAGACCTGAAGAAGATGTCAGGCATTCAGTCTTGAAGTCTTTTTATGTCGACAATTGCCTGCAAAGCTTCACTATGATGGAAGAAGCTAAAAGCTTTGTCGACAAACTCAGGACCTTACTGGCAGATGGTGGTTTCGAATTGAGACAGTGGTCTAGTAATCAGCCATCAACCATAAAACACCTGCCCTCAGAGTTGAAATCGGCCAGTGCCGAGCTCTGGATTTCTCATGGCAAGACAGATACGCAAGAATCTGCTCTGGGACTGCTTTGGAACCATCAAACAGACACCATTTCCTATAGGTACCGTCCCACAGAGAGTACTGAGATCACTATGCGTAACATCTACAGAACACTGGCCAGTCAATATGATCCCCTGGGCTACTTCATTCCATACACCACCAGGGCAAAGCTCATAGTCCAACGCTTGTGGGACAAAAAAAAGGGACTGGGATGATCCAAACCTTCCCCCTGATCTATTGCAAACTTGGACAGAGTGGGAGGCAGAGTTACCATCTCTTTCGCACATTGCCTTCCCAAGATCCTACACTGGTCCGGCCAAAGACAAAGAAACAAGTCAGCAAGACATCCACATCTTTTGTGATGCCTCTGAACGGGCATATGGTTCAGTTGCTTATTTAAGGACAGAAGACCAGCAGGGGGATGTGGAGGTTTCTTTCCTTACAGCCAGATCAAAAGTAGCGCCCAAAAAACAGCAGTCCATACCCCGCCTAGAACTCTGCGCTGCGCTAACTGGTGCTCAACTGGCCAAAGTTGTAAGTTCTGAGTTAACCTTGCCCATTCATCACATCACTTTGTGGACTGACTCAACCACCGTCCTTACCTGGCTCAAGTCTGAGTCTTGTAGATTTAAGGTCTTTGTCGGCACCCGAGTGGCAGAGATCCAAGATCTCACGGATCAGCACACATGGAGATTTGTGCCATCCTCCAGTAACCCGGCTGATGACATCACGCGGGGACGAACATTGAATGAGCTTGGTCCAGACAGCCACTGGTATCAGGGACCATTATTCTTAAAAGGCTCTCCCAGTTCGTGGCCTGAAACACCACCTCCTGTGGAGGTAAATGGAGATGAGCTGCGCAAAACAGGTTTGTGCACACTTGCATGCTTCACGACCAGCACATCAGTCCCTAACCCTGATCGTCATAAGACTTTCCAAGAGTTGATAGAGTCCAAGGCTTCTCACGGGGCGGCCGCCTGCAGCCTGACAGCCAGTGCCTACAGAGATGCTGAAGTCACTCTTCTACAACAACCCCAACAAGAGTCTTTCCCCTTAGACCTTGAACAGTTAAGGGCTGGTAAACCTCTCTCTCATAACAGTCGCTTAAAAGCTTTGGCACCTGAACTTGACAGTGAGACCCAGCTAATTCGAGTTGGAGGTCGCCTACGTCACAGTCCCTACCTTGAGCGAGACACTGTACACCCCATCGTTCTTGATCCAAAGCACCCAATCACACAGCTCATCATACAAAGTTATGATGCCAAACTCCACCACCCAGGATATGAGAGAGTATTTGCTGAACTTCGACGCAAGTACTGGATTCTCCGCGGTAGGGAAGCTGTTAAGCGGTTTCAACGGAGCTGTGTAGAGTGCCAGAAATGGAGGAAGAATCCAGAGATCCCTAAAATGGCAGACCTACCTCCAGCCAGACTACGCTTATTCCGACCTGCATTTTATTCTACAGGTATGGACTGTTTCGGCCCTTATACTGTCAAGGTTGGTAGGAGGACTGAGAAGAAATGGGGTATCATTTTTAAGTGCTTAACCACTCGAGCAGTGTACATTGATGTTCTACATAATCTTGATGCTGACTCTTTCCTCATGGCCCTCCGACGCTTCACTGCCAGGCGCGGAACCCCCTTTGAACTCATATCAGATCAGGGTACCAATTTTAAGGGAGGAGAAAGGGAACTCAGAGAAGCCTTTGCAGCTCTTGCCCCTGAACTTCAGGCACATCTAGCCAGACAACAGACTGAATTCCGTTTCAACCCCCCAAATGCTCCTCACTTCGGAGGTTGCTGGGAGCGAGAAATACGTTCTCTCAAGCAAGCACTGACCGCCACCATCGGAGCTCAGTCAGTAACCTTTGAAGTGCTACAAATGGTGTTAGTGGAGATTGAGGGAATTCTAAACTCAAAACCCTTGGGTTATACTTCCTCTGACATTGTGGACCCAGACGCCATCACTCCAAACTCTCTCTTGATGGGGCGGCCAGATTCCACTCTACCTCCAGTGGTATACCCAGAGTCTGAGCTTATAAGCAGGCGGCGATGGCGCCACAGCCAAGTTCTTGCAGACCACTTCTGGAGACACTTCCTGAGGTTTTACCTTCCTGGTCTGCAAACCCGTCAGAAGTGGCAAGGGGACATGTCTGACATTCAAGTTGGCACCACAGTGATGATCGTTCATAAGAATAATATGCCTTCTGATTTAAATCTCTCTCTGTTTTGCCGAGATTGATTGGCACGCAGCATCCAGCACAGCAGCCAATCAGCGCTCACGGATCGACGTGCAGGCGATCATCCCGCCCATAGCGCTTAGTGCAAAGTTGAAAGCGAGTCCGGCGGAGCGCTGACGCAGATACTGAACTTTTACGTTATATATCTTATATAGTTTTATTCATTGTTCGGGTGTTGTGCGTCTATTCAAAGTAAGTGCATTATATGTGATCTTTGTAGGATCGCTTGTGTGTCATGCTATTCTATTTGCTGTTATAAAGTGCGTCACTTATTATGGCTAATGATAAGAGATTATTGTATCTTTAGCACAATGTTACGCTGTATATATGTTACCTTTATTCATACTTGCTTATACTGATGTTGTGTTTGTATATTTCGTTTGTATTTCGGTGCAGTTTACTGGTCGAAGTGCTCATTTTCGAGGGATTTTAAGTTGTAAACAACTTAATGCGCATGCACGCAGAACATGTCCAGACCAAGCACCGTTATATAGAACAAATTAAGCTGTTTTGTTTAACTTAACCTGTATGACATACCCAATTTGTTTTCTTGCAACTATTACTCCTTTTAATTCTGTATTTTACTAAATATACATTGTGTATTTCTGTTTAGAACAGTCAATGTTAATACCATGTATATTTATTTTTACTCTGTATTTTCTGTTTTATAGAAAAACCACACACATACTGAATACACCCAACTAAGACAACTCTTCAACTTTTTACTAATAACTGAGTTGTTATGGTGACAAATAAATGGGTTACTCCCATATTTCAACCATCTTTGCCCTAGTCTCTTACCGGACACCCTGTGGTGGGTTTCAAACCTAACCAGCAATATACTGCAATGAGAATGTGCTACCAACAGCTAACTCATTTTTACACCACCTTTGTCAGTCCATACACAGTTCATAAGTTTAAAGACCACACTAACAACAGAATAGATTTAATGAACTTTACTGAAATATTAATAATAATTCTTCTCATCATCATTGAATCATCATCAATGCATCTTTGAATAAGACGCGCACCGAAGGAGAAGCATTTCCATTGGCTCCAGTCTGCCGGTATTGGCCAATCACAAAAGTCGATATTGCACAGCCAATATCACTGAATATCCCACTATGTTTTATTATTATAATTACGCTACGTTTATATGGTTATTATATTGTAGACTATTGAGTGGATAAAATATAAAAATCCTTTTAATTAAAAAAAAAATATATATATATATAACCCCTCCCCCCCATCATTCAGAGGCGATGCTTCACCGTTGCTTTGAAAAGTGTATTGCGAGAACTCTTTCTGAACTGCACGCGCGGGACACACACACGTCAAGCTACAATAATGTATCATATTAATTTGAAACAGCAACCCAGAATATTTGTCACAAGCATTGATTAAAACGATTACAATAATCACATAAAAAAAAAAAAAAAACGACTTAAATTCTGGACCTTTGGCAGTGAGGGGGGGTTCGTTCGAACCACCCAAACCCCCCCTGCCTACGGGCATGGTAAGGCATCTAATTAATACTCACCTTGTTGAATGCTCATTGTTAAACACCGCAAATGTCATAATGATCACAGGCATGGTGCACCTTAATCACACACAGATTAATTTCATCCGAGTGTAATTAGTCTGTCCATTTCTACCAGTTTGAAGCATTCAGGCCTATTTTTGTGGATTATTTTCTCTTTTTGATTTTCGGATGGTCCGGGATGTTAGAATTACGCGGTGACGCGGATGACGCCATTACGAAATTAAGTAAAAACCAAAGTCCCTTTAAGACAAGTCATTTCACTCGGCGGCCATTTCACTTTGAAACGCCTCTCGGGCATTCAAGTGCAGCTCCTATCTCTTCGAATGGGGAAGCATCAAATTCTCCAAAGCTGTTTGCCAAGCTTTTGATTAAATTTCATATTTGAAATCACTAATGAAATCTGACAACAACTGTCTCATAAATTTTGTTTCTAAACGCTCGAATCATGACAAAAAAACGTTATTTTTCAGGCTAGATCAAGCTAATGCGCATGCGCAGTCCTAAATGCGCGTCTCGCGTCTCATTTCTGAGGCGCGCGTCTGACTGTTTTTATAGGAACCGGAGCTTCTAACGGCCGCTGCAGTGATGCGTGACTTACCAATCTGCGATTGGCTCTTATGTAGAAGGCGGGACTTATTCCGCCATATTGCGCTTTGCACTTTCTCCCATTCAAAACAATAAGAGTGACGCGTCTAGTAGCCCCGCCCCTTTTCAGCACTGCGCTCGTTGTCTTTTGTCTTCCGGTTTGTATTTCCACAGCGATCTTACGTATTTATGAATGAACTGCTCGTTTTAAAATATTCCCGTTCTACTGACATTTAAGACATCTGTTTTAAACATTACAATGCTCATGATAACTTTCATTAACTCTACAACAAGTAAATCCACTTCACCAGCTAAATATTCTTTGACAGTGGTGCCATAGAATTATACAGAGCTACCGCAAAAACGGAAGTTCAAAGACAATATTATAAAGATGGCGTCGCGCTTGTTTCTCTGGCGCATAAGGTCCATAGTCTTTGGTAAAACTTAACAGAAACAGGGCTAAATTGTTTTATTGAATCAGTTAATTGAAAGAACCGTTCGAAAGAACGGGTTCGTGGAAATCAATCAGACTTTTTGTCAAACGTTCGCACCTATTGACAGCGTAACATCACAGTGATGAGGAGGCTGAGGCCAAAAGAAACGTCTTTCACTTAAAGGGGACCGACCTATTATGCAAAATTCACTTTTATAAGGTGTTTGAACAACCAGCCCTTTTCTTATAATCCCCATAAATCAAACAGTCTCTCCAATGAACCCCACCCATTTGCCCTATTAGCTTAGCTCCTACCCTGAGTGAGCTGTTCGGTTGTTAAGTCTGACGTCACGCGGCAGCGCTTCCGGGTCCAAACGCTCTAATCTCATACCACAAGAAAACAACAAACGGTGCTAATATACACACACGATGTGGTGTAATACTACCAAAAAATAATAATCATAACCTTTATCTCTATACCAAAATCCCAGATGTCCAGTGATTCATCTTTTATAAATCGTTAAAATATTAATGTCTGTGACTGTGTAGACTGTAAGTATTTTAAATGTTTAACTTTTTAAAATGTTAAATGTTTAATATGAATAAATAGCGCTCATAAACGGCCGTCAAGATAGCATTCTCAAGTGAAACAAGTCGAGGCTTGGACCCAGAAACGGCGTTCCTTACGTCACGACTTAAGCGGGTACGCAGTCCGCCATGTTTATCTCCTCGCCACAGCTTTTAACAGCAGAATTGTATTCTTATTAAAGCTGCTAAAGTTATTTAATCAAGAGCAGTGAGTGATTTTCTTTTCCTTTGTTGTTTGGTTCATATTAACAGCATACAGGAACTGTATATTATAGGCTGCTGTCACTTTTTTAATACACAGATCTAATACAAATGATTTCTTTCCCTGCTGTTTACATTCACATACATAACTGAACCTTGTGTGTTTTTGACATAACCTTGTGTGTATTGACAGTTTAAGTGCAATAAGACGTGTAAGAGAAATCAGTTTAATACTCACAGGACGCGCCGTCTGACAGGGCAGACAGCTTTCTGTGTGCACTCAAAAAACCACATATCAGAAGTGTAAACTGATATGGCTTTAAAACAAATTCGAATAATTAACTTTCATGATGACGAAGAACTGCAATGTCACATGAGCATGGCCGCAATAGAGATGATAATGAAAACAAAACAGATGTTTTGTTAGTGTAACTAACCGAGCTTCAGTATCGGGTTCGTGTGTTAATCTGTTACATTAGTTTTTGGCAGAGTATCCGAGGCATGAGCTGTAGGCTCCGCCCTCTTCTGGAAAACGGGGTGGGGAGCAGCAGCTCATTTGCATTTAAAGATACATGCACAAAAACAGCATGTTTTTCCTTCCACTCAAAAATGAGCATTTACAACTTGGCATAATAAATGATCTGTGGGGTATTTTGAGCTGAAACTTCACAGACACATTATGAGGACACCTGGGACTTATATTACATCTTGTAAAAAGGGGCATAATAGGTCCCCTTTAAACTGTATCCAGTGGTGTAGCTGTTGGACAAGGTTACTTTAGAATTAATCTTTTAAAGTCACAATGAAATCAAAATGTACAATTCTTCTAATTGAATATTGTAGTAGCTAATTATAATAAATAACATTTTTTTCATGTTCCAAAAGCTGTTTCACTCGGATATATCACAATACGGAAGAAAAGACAATGACAACTTTCTTTTCATGCCAACTTTAATATGCTATTCTTTTGTTTTGTTTTGTTTTTATTTGTGCACTCAAGAATATTTTGCAAATTCCAGGGACTTCGAAATCTAAAGGGAAAGATCCAGGGGTTTATCTGTGTTGACCTGTTTCTTTATCCCAAACTTCCCTGTTTCCTGTCATACATATTCATTTTTTTGTCCTTCTTTTTTGGGCATCCTGTTTGATTCCCACTCCTAATTGCTTAATGGTTCATGTGCATTCTATTACAAAGAACAGTTTTGTATTCAAATGCATAAGGATGAGCTTAATCAAAATTGGTTGCCTGTTGCTGCTTAAGCTGATTTTGCCGGGGGTCTCATCAGGATACAGAAAGCAGGAGTTTATCACAGTAGGGTGCACATGAAGACTCATTATGAATGAATATGAGGCAGATGTTTATCAGTATTCTCCAAAACTGCACAAGAGAACATTAGTTGATAGTAACTGTGCTGTCATAATGCAGTGAATAATGCGTGTAGTGAGCGTAGGCTACTCAGTCACAATGATCTCAGAATATGACAAATCAATATCTGTATTGATAATCAGTGTTGTTGCAATGACCTTTTGAGATGTTGTTTGGAGACCCGTACAATTTTTTAACCTTATTGAAAGAAGTCTCTTATGCTCACCAAGGCTACATTTATTTAATCAAAAATACAGTAAAGACAGTAATATTGTGAAATATTATTACAATTTAAAATAATTGTTTTTTATTTTAATAAATCTAAAAATGTAATTGATTCCTGTGATGATAAAGCTGAAATTTCAGCACCATTACTCCAGTCTTCAGTGTCACATGATCCTTCAGAAATCATTCTAATATGCTGATTTGCTGCTCAAGAAACATTTTATTATTATTATTATTATTATTATTATTATTATTATCAATGTTGAAAACAGTTTTGTGCAAAACAAACAATGATACCACTCAAACATTTGTGGTAAGATAAAAAAAAAGAATTTTTTTTAGACTTTTATTCATCAAGGATGCATTAAATTGATTAAAAGTGACAGTGAAGACATTTATAATGTTACAAAAGATTTATATATAATGTTTTAATAAATTTATTAACATTTAATAAATTAATTAGATTTATTAAATAAATTACTTTCTATTTTTTTAATTTATATATATGAACTTGCAGACAGATTTTGCATGTAATTTGGCATTAAGTATTCTTATCTTAAACAATTTTTCTTTTTAAGTAATTTGATCTTGTTTAGGGACATTTAGATGTTTTTACTGGAAAACATCAAAAATATTAAGAAAATAAATATTGCAGTGTATATGGCGCAGGCAAATCTGCAAAACAAAACATTTCTGAGAACTGCAGCACAAAAATTCACATGCTTTATAACAAGATCCAAATTTCCATTTGGTCAAGTTGGAATTAGATTTTTTATTTCACATTATTTATTAACATAGCTTCACATCTTGTGAAATGAGATGCCACTATTCATAATGTCTACACACACAAATCTCTGTCTGTCTCGCAGTGGGCAGGATCCGTCTCGCACTCTGTCATCTGTCCTATGCGGCATCCTGGCATACTCTTCTCACTTCATCCTCAAAGCCGGAGGGGGGAACAGCGGACGTCTCAGCTCAGGCGTATCATGGTTAATGCCACATGTGGTGCTGCGGCAGCCCTTGCACATTTTGACAAAGAAGAGGGAGAGAGAGAAAGAGACCAAGAGAGGATGAGTGCAGGTTTAGTGGAGTCTGGAGTGCTCTGGCATCCCAAGCATGGGCAAGTCTCCCTGTACCTGACAGCTTGCCCCAACCGCTTCAACATAACCTTAGCAGCTTTACTGAGATTTGCTCTCCACAGGGTTCAGTTCATTCATATATGCTCAGGAAGCCAACACACCTTATTCTTCTGCGATGCCATGGGGTTGGGACAGAGAATTGTCTCATATTGAGAGACTCTGACTTGTAACGGGGTTTGCCACAAATTCATAAATTTGCTGTTGCGAGATGTGATTCCTCCATCATACAGACTTCAGAGTATTCATTATCCAGTCTACAAGCGCAACTCAGGCGCTATAAATTTGACTCACAATAGTCACATCCATAGGGGCTTTCGCACCGGAGGAACCTTTTCATAGTTCCTAGAACTATTGGCTGATGTCTTTGCCGTGTTTGCACCGCAGGAACTAGGAACGATTTTAGTTCTAGGAATGCCTTTTCTGGGAACTAAATTAGCTCCTACTTCAGAGTAGGGTCTAAACCAGCACTATAGGAACTATCAGTGACATGAGTGTACATTGATTGGTCAAATGCATGTCAAACCACGGCATTTTTAAAAAGCTGTGTAAACATTTACTTCACGAACATGGAAAACAGCGATAACGGCATTTACCTGTTGTCTGCAGGGTTGTGTTCTTTTTTCCGCCTCAATGATATGTAATACTGAAAGCTGTCATAGGAGATTTCGTCTCTTAGCCCCACTTTTTGCTCTTTCAGTCGAGTAAATTATGCGTTTACATTCCATCTCCGTTATCACGAAACCCACGACACACAACAAACACAGCTCCGATCACGGCATCCTCCATCCACCGGTTTTTAGCATTTGTAAATGCCGCGCTTAAAGACGCCGCTGTCGGCTGCTTCAGAGTTCCTATTCCCGGTGCGAATGCAACCAGGAACATGGCCCGGGAGAGAAATTAGTTCTCGGGTAACTAGTGGCTAGTTCCTATAACTGAGTTCCTAGAACTATTTGGTGCGAAAGTCCCTCATGTGATTGGCCTCCTTCAATGAGCGTACAGCTGAAGTTTCATCAAAGTCAGTCAATGTATGCAGAAGTTATAACACACTTCATGTTTCCCTTTTCTCACCATAATTTTGTTTCAACGCCATGGCCAAACCGTTTAAGATATCAAAAACAGGCTTGCAATTGTTTAGCATCCTCAGTGTCTTGGCTTCATGCTGACCGAGTTTGGTCAGCAATCGGATGAATTCTCTAGGAGGAGTATATCAAATTTCAGAGCATGCGTTTTTCAAACAACCCTAAATAGCTGACTTCCTGTTGGGCGGGGCTAATGACATAGAGGGCGGAAGTTGTTCGGCCCGATGAGATCTATATGTGTACTGAGTTTCATACATGTACCTGCTAGTATGTATCCAAGATTTCAGATTCCATTCAAGGTGGCACTGTAGAGCCCCCCTGCCACGCCCGTGTCCCAGCTTTGGCCCGGACCTAATGGCCGTGGATTCCGACCTGTGTGCAAATTTTTTGAGCATGTTAAGGGCCCCAAAAGCTCCAAAAACCTTGACGTGTGAACTTTCTAGATCATCAAGACTGAAAAATGGAAATATGTCTAGAATAATCCCTTCCGACTGGTCAATCTGCAGCCAAGTATTTTTACATTGGGTAGTCTTACTTATCAGTTTCTTTCATTCAAGCTTTTGGTAAGCTATAAAAAATGAAGATAAACATCACTTTGAGATACTGGCAAAGCAAACAACAGCTGCCTAATGGTTACATTGTGTATGATGCAATGTTTTAAAAACACGCCACTCAAGTTAAAAGATACGAGTGCAGCGGTCAAAAATATTACCATCTAGCTCATGTTTACATAGAAAAACAATGGAAATGCCATGCAAAAACATGCTGTGCAGCCATTCACACGAGATCTGCTTGGTTACAAACATTCTTCCAAATATCTTCCTTTGTGTACAGCAGAACAAAGAAATCTATACAGGTTTAGAACAACTTGAGGGGGAGAAAATGATGACAAAATTTTTTCCCATTCCACTGCCCTGTGACTCACATTTTTGCGTGTGAATGGCCGCACAGAACACGTTTTGCGCGGCATTTAACTTGAGTTAAACTTTTAAAATCAGTGCCTTGCATTCATTTTTCATTCCACTGCCCTATGTCTCGTATTTTTAAATGCAAAAACGTATTCTGTGTGAATGGCCCCTTACACTTTGCCTAGTTTTAGAAACATTTAGCATTGTTTTTTCTTGATTTTTTTGCCTAAAAATAAGTCAGGAAATTGCGATAGCAGTTTTGTTCATAGAAAGTTAAACGAGACAGATTTCCTTTCTCTAAACCCGTGCACTTCATCTAAATCCCACGTAAAACGAAAACAAACAAACGGCACAAGCTGAATAAACAATGCGCTGCCACAAGTGAGGAAATCTGCTGTTTAACACCTCTAAGGAAGAGTTAGCATGAAGTGACTTCTCATCAGTTAAGTGGTGATTTTGCCCACTCAGGAGGTTCACCTTTCCTGCAGACTGAGCACAAGGAGGCAGCCAGGAGGCCGTGTGAGGAGGAGGCACTGGAGGGCACTGCTGGCATTAAGAGAGGCAGGAGGATTCAAGTCTTCAGGGCTCAGTGCCCAAATGCTGCCCCATATTGCTGCCTGGCAGTGGAGCGGCAGCAGAAGGCGGCATGTGAAACGCGAGTGTGTTTGTCGCCACTCTGCTCCACACAAAGCAGACAGATGTCTTCATTATCGTAAGGAATAATGATGAAGGATCTGGATTATGATCTGGCAAATAAATGGGAAAATACAGATGGATACGAGCAGGAAACTGAAACACACATGCTCTCACACACTTATATTCAATAATGCCATGCTGTTATACCATTGTCCATCTGAAAGGATCTTCACAATTTTGCATGTTCATGCCTCGCTGGCTGCAACGGTAATCAAACTAAAATGGCACCCTTGAACAACAACAACAACAGAGTAAAAATGGAGCTTTTGCTGTTTATACCTGCAGCATTGAGGCAGTGAAACAGGAAAGCAGAGAACATTTGATATTCAACAGACTCTCAACTTTGTTTACATGATGTCCACATAACCTAGCCTTAGAAACGAGCAACAGAGAGCACACAAATCAGAAAGAGAAAGTCTGCAAGTACAGACTTACTGTGCTATGATTCATCAAAACATTCAAAATCATTTCTTGTTTACTTCAGCCTCAAAGCAGAAAAAATCATCTGGAAGACTTTGATGGAATTCTTTCAATGAAATAAAAGACAGACTTTCCCACTAAACTGAAATGAAATGTGTGGCCTGTGACATACTGCAAAAGCCTCAAACAGCAGAGTGAGCACCACTTCCTGTGCCAGTACACTGATGGTCTCCCTCTTCCTCTTGTGCTTCAATGTTTTGTGACCTCTGTATCTGGGAGTCTGAGAACCTTACCAAACTGATGTCCCTTTTTTATTACAAACCAGCATTAAAGTGCCCCATTTTTGAAAATGACCTTTCATATAGTGTGTAACATAGCTCTAAGTGAATGAAAACATCCTGCAAAGTTTTAAATCTGAAAGTGCACCGTATATAAAGTTATTGTCTCTCAAAAGTAAGAGTCGACTCTGAGTCAATTAAATGAGTCATTTGTAAAACGAATCCCAAGCCGTTTCGTTGTGACGTCAAAACGAAACATTAGCATATTGCCCGCCCACTTTTCGTGCGCAGACGCCAGGGAAAATTTATTTTTTCAACAATACCACAGCAGTACAATCTTTTGTTGTGTTCCCGTCATTTTACTGATGACTGCTTCTCAAACCTCGGGGAGTTTAACGCAGGATTCACAAAACGCTTGGTCTTAAAATATGGATCAGTGCCCAGTTTATTTGGACCAGCTTGCTCCTCTGAATCTCAACCTGTAAGTATGATTAATAATTGGTTTATTTTTTCTAGCGATCGTTCAAAATTCGTAGTTTTGTATGTTATGTTGTGTAACGTACACCCTAGTCTGTATGTCTCCTGCTAACCGGCTAACTGACGTTTCTGTAGTTCTGCTGTTCAGATGGGTCCAATATTGTCTAAAAATGTGTTGATTAATGCAACTTGTCTGTCTTATTATTTGGAGTAATGATCAAGGATGGAGCAGGACTTTTGTTTACAAAGTGTAATGCATTATCAGCTATTCACATTTGTGCTTGGCTAAAATTAAATGTAAATTATGAGAAAACTAAAGTATTTTTTGACCTTGCATGCATGTAAACCTGTTGTAGGAGACTCCCAAAACAATATTAGGAACCTTAAAAAAGGCACTTTAACATCTGAAATGTTGTTTTTAGCACAAATCAAGTTTATTCTGGAGGCTCTTTTAACTGAAAGGCAGTACTTTCATTCCTATTGTCACCATAGAGTGCTGCAGTGATGATGTATTTTTGTTGGCCAACCCGGAAGTTATCATCATCAACCCGGAAGTTATCATAGGTTTTTTCCATTGGCTTTTGGATTATTGCAGAAAATAAGCTCTGTGACCAACAAAAGTTTATAATTCTTACACAAATTCAAAAATGAATACCTATTATGAATTTTGAGGCCTAAATACTATCACCAAAAGTAAAATTCTAAATGTAGGCTATAAATGAACTACACCACAGTCACATGACTCGTCACCACCATTATCCCACAACTCTTTCAGTCTTTGTTTAAAAACATTTTCCCTGAAATTTGAGTTAGAATAGTTTGCTAGAGTGAGATTATAAACACAATGTGGCTATAAAAGCGAACTAGTGATTAGGTGAGTTTTCTTTTTCGGCGTGATGACATTTAATGTCCCAGACAACCTCTGTCATCCCATTTAGCCACTTATTAATAGCAACCACCATTTTCAAGACAAATAAAAATCACAATACTGATATATTTTATGTTGTAGAATAAAAGGTGAAAATATCTTGAGCTTGTGTTCACCACAGACCTTATTTTCAGCATTTTAACCAAAAAGCCATTAAAAAAAAACATTGTCTTCAGAACAATGAAACCGTAAAAACTTTTTTTCCGGCTTTTGGCCTACAAAAATATGTCATCCCTGCAACACTCTATACTGAGCATAACAAATTTCTTTTATTTGTTTTTTCTATGAGTGGACTGTCTTCTCCCACTTATAGCTACTGTCTAATCTGTTCACAGCCATTATTCCAACTGCTGAGAGCACGAGTTTCCACAGTGTAATGTGGAAGTGTGTCAAGAGACATACAGACTGCAGTATGGAGAGAGGCCATCTGCCGCTCTGCACCCGGTCTCCATCCTCAATTAAACACTCACCAATACAGGCACATTTACAGATAGCCAGTGGAATCTGAAACAACCCTGACCTTAGTCAGGATGCCATTCAGCACAATTAGCAATGTCAATTAGTCCGATTCCATGTGTTCCCCATGAGTCAACTCAGCTAATAATGAGCCATATCATTTGGCAGGAAAGTGACTGCTGAATACAAAAAAGACCTCTGTGACCCCAGATATTCATATTCGACACCAATTATGCCACAAGCAAAAGTGTACCGGAGTAAAGGGATAGATCAACCAAAAATGTAATTTCATTTACATAATTTATTCACTGTCATGTTGTTCCAAACCTTTATTACTGGAATTTCTTTTGTCCATACGATGGTTTTGGGCCCCACTGACTTTCATTGTATGGACAAAAACAGTTGAAACATTGTTCTTTGTTGTTCTGCAGAAGATAGAAAGTCACAGGTTTGAAAAACATGAGGGTGATGACTGAATTTTAATTTTTTTGGTTTTGGCTATCCCTTTAAGGAGCGTTTAGACATAAAGTGATGTGCAGTGTCCACAAATCATTAACTTTCAGTGAGAATTGGTGACATATTTTAAGTTATAAATACCAAATATAACATTATATTAGCAAAGCTAAAACTAAATCATATTTTATCATTTCCCTTTCTTTGTGTTTTCTTCAGCAGCATAGCCTGCTAGCTTAGCATAGCGTTAACTAAGAAAAGCCCTTTGATTAGCTACAACAAGATATCCTGATAATGCACCACGTTTTTGATCAGGCATAAAGTAAGGGGAGATATTATTTGCCTAATAGCGACAAACAGTACGTCGATCTGACCACCTCCAGCAATAAAATCACTGTCAGTGTGAACAGGGCATTAAGTGAGTGAGCTCTTCACTCTCAAAATTTCAATCCTTCTTTATCTGCATATGCTGTAAACTAAGATCGCAGCAGATGGTGGCAGAGAACAAGGCTGACAGCTGGTACATCGCATCATACTCTTAAATAACAAAATATAATCGTGTCTGTACTGAGGAAAATGGAAACCGTGAATAAAGAACAGAAAAACCCCATCCATGAATGAAAAATGCTTAATCCTGACACTGGTGCAAAGCAATTTCTGCACCCTAGAGAACAACACATGTAATTCCTGTCAGTACTTTAGCTTGAAATTGTCATTAAACCTTCAAGTCTTAATTTCTTAAACTACAGGTTTTGTGGTCCTTAATTACCCTGAGACTGGGGGAACTGACTGGGGATCAAAATTCAAGCACCCACATGCCAGGTGGAGAACACAAAAGGACCCTTCACATAATGAGCTTCCATATAAGGGACATAATCAGGGGTCAATTTGGGATTTTGGATGTTAGGAGACCTGGAGGATATCACATGAACTGGCAAGATTTGACATGACACCTCCCCCACCATCAAAACGCACCCTTTTGTGATAATTCTATACAATACATATATTTGTTATAGGAAAAAATAAAATGAATGATCAGTCAAAAATGAAATACACACATGGCTCTTGCTTTTGACATGAGCAGTACTGGGTTTAAAACCCTTTTTCAGTAATAAACCAAGCAAAATTGCTACAACACATCATTAAATGTAGAAACGGAGTGCATTTGTACTTGGAAGGTTGTTCCGAGTGAACATACCTACTGAACAGAGACAGAATGTGTACATATACATACAGTATATGTTATATATAAATATTATATTAGCCTACATATTAATATTTATTATATAAATAAATTATACTGATTAATTCTATATATACCTTGAGACACGGTGGCACACAAAGCTTTGTACAGACTTTGTACAAAAACAACATCTGGCATTTGTGACGCACTATCTGTTCGCTCATTGTAAATGAAAGTTCTCAAAGGTGATCCATGTATTTTCCTGCTAAGATAATCGGTTGGTGTCTCAATAATTAAAGAGCCATTAGGGGAGCAACAAATCTTGCTCTCCTCACTAAATGACACTCACAAAGTGAAGTAATGATGTACATTTTGAAAGCAAATCTGTAATATGGTGCCTGGTGCATCTAGTACTTCTATTCTGTAGGGCCTACTATTAGTTACGTAATTTGGCACCACTGAAACATCTCCTATCATTTCTGAATTAGAATGTCAACCACTGAGGCACTTTTTCTGCTTTACTGCATGTATTCATATTGTGTGATACATGCTATTATTCCTAAAAGGGAACTGCTGTTGCTGAATGATATGGGTAATAATAGCACATATGCATGAGTCAGATGGTTGTGTAAAAATATGAATGGTTATATGTAGGGTGCAAATCGTGGCGAGGATTGCATATTAACAGCCTGTCAACTAACATACAACACGAGCACCGGATTATATGGCCTAGTTATGATTATCATAAACTGTCACTGTAATTATGTGTGACGTGCTTGGATAAGTAGGCCTGCCAGAAGCAACATGGCCATGTATACATTTTTTTTCTGTGCCTGAATTAAAAAAAACATTACTCTTTTTGTATGGACAATTAGCTAATTTGGGGTTAGCCTATAATGCATATAGACTTTATATATACTATATATATATATATAGTGTGTGTGTGTGTGTGTGTGTATACTATATGGGTCATTGATGAATAAGGTTTTTAAAAATGTAAAAAAAACATAATAGAGATATAATTATTTTTGAAGTTTTATTAAGTGTTAACAATGTGATTATGTGGTTTTTTATAATGAATTAACACTGCTTTTGTCATATTTTACAAGATGGACAAAATTTATCACCAAAAAAGTCATTCGGTTTAACCAAAATTTTGGTTTTACCGAATGACACTTTTGGTTATACCGAATGACGATATTTTCAAACAATGCTAACAGGCTGATATCTAGCTAGCTAGCTAGTTAGCTTGCTAGCAAAAGGACAATCAGACATTTTATATTTAATACAAGTTTTTAAAATATTACAACATATTCCATGTTTTATAGAGGTTGTACCGAATGACCTGATGTTTCAGGACATGCGTATGAGCAAGTGAAAACATGAATTTTTCAAATAGTTAAGAGAAAGTTACTTTGCTTCACGACCATGTGGTCCTTTGCAGGCGTCTGAATGATGTCACATCCTGTCACATGATATTGACTGCATGACTTGATCCAAAATGGTCCTTTTATATTGGTTACTCCAAATGACATCAATGAAATTCATTTTTCCGGACATTCTTTGGCCCTGTCCCAAATGGCACCCTAAACACTCACGGCCTTCCTACGAGTTCGCACTTTCGTGACGTAACGTCGCTTTGACTGTCGGGAAGAAGTCTGCCGCGGAGCTCGTACCAGTGCGGGCTCAGCAAAAGTGCGCATATCGGCCGCAAAGGGGATGCTCGCGAGCACCCTTCTGAAGCCTAAAATTGACAAATGGGACACCCTACGGTCTCGTGGACTTAACGGACACGCGCACACGGCAGCCATTGTAAGTCCACAAGACCAAAAGTGCATAGAAGTGTGCCATTTGGGACAGGGCCTTTCTCGTAACAAAGCAACGACTTAATTTTAATACCATTTTGCACTATGTTGATATATGATGTTATAAAATCATGGCAGAATAAAAAATATATACATTTATTACATTATAAGATATTTTAATCACAAATGAAATGGCTGTATTGGCCTTTGGACGGTTAAACCGAATGACCTTTTGACACTTCAAAATCTTTAAAATACCTTTATATATAGCAAAATATAATTAAAACCTTTTGGATTCAATAAAAGAGATCTAGTTGTACTACCTTACATACTTTGGATGTCATATCTTTGTTTTTTATTATTATTAAGGCCTTTGGACAAAAAAATGACCCGTCACGTCATTGACCCATACAAACACACACACACACACACACACACACAAAATATATATATATATATATATATACTTGCTGGTACTGTAAATGTTGTAACTATACCATTATGGGACAAAAAAACTAAAAACACTTTATCTCCATTAAAGGCCATTGAAAAGTAACCATGCTTCTGACTATATACATTTTTTGTAAGCATGCATCATATCAATCACATATATTTCATTATAGAGGATATTTTGGAGGGCAGCTGAGCAACTGCCACTAAAATTAATGGAAACGCTAAAGAATAGCTTTCTCCATGTATTACAGACCTCCTTATGCGCCGGCGCCGCTCAAGCGTTGTAACGCGACACCCAAAGTTCAAACAATTTCAACTTTGACCCCATTTGCCACTGACCTTTCAAAGCGTGGCCAATGATTACCAGACAATACATATGACATATGAAACGTCCTTGCAATGACTGCTCCCACGTTGCCTCATGTATTTAAGAGCATAAACCAAAAGCAAATATTTTAAAACAGTCAAACTTCATGCAGAAACTACTTCATAACTTATTTTTTCTTTGTACACATTAAATTCAAGAGAATCCAGCAGTAGTTTCATGAATACATGTTCAACGGCTCCCTTTCTTCTTTCTACAATGTATGAAAAGCCATCAGCAGGACATTTTCTGTTTCTGTTTTAAGCTCAAATTCATGTTCTCACCGCTTACTGTGTAGCTACACTTTTTGCTTTCTTGCTATCTAGCGAAATAAACTGTCTGCTGTGTTTTCATGTGGAAGTCGAAGCAATTAGCCTTGAAACCCTGATGCAAGTCATGTAAAAGAACCTTAAAGTGCACAAATGTAGTATATGCTGAAAATAAATGGCAAACTGTACTGTACACAGTAACACTTTGAGAAACCCCAGAATGTTTAGGGCATGTTAATTTTCACTCACTTCCCTGTAATTTGCACCAGTGTGATTGGTTATGCAGTGAGAGCTGCCCTCTGTGACTCTGATTAAAAATGGATTTGAAAAAGTCACATTAGTTTTTCATTTATTTTTTCTCATATTAGATAAATATGTGCAGTAGCTTACGTTTCCAAAGCATTTATGTAGACAGTCCACAGAATTCTCCCAAAATCAAAACAGAAAATGTTGCAAAAGATTGTCATGCTAATTAGAAAAAGACATACAGACCCTAAACTTATGAACTAGTGTATAGTTTCTGTATACTATATAGTTACAGTATATATTATAATTATCAAATTATATATTTAAATAATAAAAAATATATTTATAAAATTATATAGAAATAAGCATAGCAAAATAAATAGAAATTAAACACATGAAACCTGTTTCTTTAAGGAGTATTCAGGCTGCAGGGTGGAAGTCATTATGCCGCAGAGCCTCATATATGGTGTCCAGCAGAACCCCTGTGGTGTGTGTCCATCTGTTGCATCCCGCCCTCTCTGGCCTCTCTGGTCCATGCAATGCTTGCCTCTCCACCTGCACTTCATAAAAACACTCAATATGACCTCTATTGTTAAATGCATGTCAACACAGGGCTCAAGGTCAAAGTTCACCCTAGGTCAGTAGCCCCTGGTCTCAGGAGACATCTAAGAGGCCCCACATGGAGTTGCCATGGAGCTAGACTGATCAGAAGTGATCAAAACAGACAGGGTACATTTATGAGGGTGTATGATTAGAATTCGGGGTCTGGATCTGAGGGTTTACACTGACCAGGATTTGGTGACCAAAAGGGGCACCATGAAGTCAATCGCCTCAGGGGGCGTTTCTGTTCTGGGCCTCTTAATCTTTTAATGAATTCAATTACAACAGGCACAGCATGTGGCACAAAGGGCTGAGGGATGTCTAACCGGCCCAGAACTTCACCAGAGAGACTGAAGCATAATCAGGATTCTCTTTCCCTAACAACCAGCAAGAAGCAGAGAGTTAGAGACTCACAGTTTTATTATTGATAACTAAAACTATTAAAAATTGATTTTGATAATTGAAATAAAGCTTAAATAAAATAAAAACAAAATATAAATACTGAAATAAAAATTAACTAAAGCTTCATTTAAAAATGATGCAAAGCACATAACAAAATTACTAAAATGAAAACTGAAAATCTAAAAATAAAAACTAATTTAAATTATTAATGAATACTATAAAAGTATATAAATAATACAAAAATAAAACTGGTGAGTTACAATGTTCTTCAACAATACATTTTTCCCCCAAGCATAAAAAATGTGCTTCATGTGGTAACATCGAAATTATATTTTTTATTCAAGCTGAAGTTATTCAAAAATGTAATTTAATCTGACTATATCAGCCTGTCAAATGAAATTATATAGCTGCAGGTTACCACATTTTTGATAATTTGATTGTCACTTGATCAACTGCCGCCATGATCAATAGAAAATGTACAAGCATTTTCCTTTAATTGTGTTGATTGCACCAGGCAAATATCACTGAGTTTTGTGAATAAAATTTGACCAGTTTTGGCAGGTAACGCATTACAAGTAACTTGTTACATAATCAGATTACTTTTTCAAATAATGAATAAAGTAGCACATTTAGATTTACAACAAATTATCTGAGTTACTTTTTTTCAAATACTTTAAGTAATTTATGTTCCCCATTTATTGACTACACCTCTCCTATCCTCATGTTGAGAGTAATTGTGAGTAGCTTAAGTGCAGAGGCATTGTGTGCGCTGTGTAAACATGATGGTTATTGTAGTTCTAAACTAAATGTGAGCATGCATCTCACTTGCACAAAAACAGATTCAGTATTCTTTAAAATAAATAAAGACAGTGAAATGCAAACTCAGAATATTATGCAAACCTGCAATAATTAAATATGCTAAATAATACAAATATACATTATGTGTTTAATCTCACTTTATTAAGCAATGTCTTTGCTGCTGATCTTCGATGATCCAAGTCAACCATACCAATAAGCAAAAATGACTTTAGATAAACATAACATCTGTCAGTGCATTCCAAATGGGATATATTGCCCTCCGAAGGGCACTTCGGAGTGAAAATAATCATGGCCGCCATATTGAAGGGTCGTTCCAACTGTACAACTGATGGACACTTCGGGCCCCCATGATCCTTTGCACAGGGAAGTTGTTTGACGTCACAGAATAGGTACAGGAGGCTCAGAGTTCGATTTTACCTATAAATGTATGTATAGTATTTTTCTATACTACTGTAATATTTATACGAGTTAGATTTGGTACATTATTATGGTCAAAATGACATTGTACTTCAACAAAAATACTTTACAGCTACCTTTATCAGTCCATTCAAATGTTTCAAATACATAGACACAATATAAATTCTTTTTAACGTAAAAGAAAGGCAGTAGCTTAAATGCGTATTAATACAAAGGGGGGAAAAAGACGAAGGCGCCTCCTTGATTGTCTTGTTAAGATGATGCAGAAGTGCGTTCCAAAAGAAGAGTTTTTTTGACCCCTACACCCTTCAAGGGCCTTTACATTTGCCAAAAACTTTTTTTGTTATTAAAAAAACAAACAAGCAAGCCCAGCCCAGGTGAGAAGTAAAGCAAAAGTAACGTAACATTAATTTCCATCAAAAGTAACGCAATTACTGGCAGTTGTGGCCTAATGGCTAGAGAGTCAGTCACTTTCAATTAGTTACTTTTTTTAGGGAGTAACGCAATAAAATAATGCATTACTTTTAAAAGTAACTTTTAGTTTCTCTTAGTTACCTGTTCCTTTTGTTCCTTTGTTCCCGCCAGTCATTAGTTGCCATGGATATTCATTTCATGATCACACCTGTTAGTCCTTGAGGTTATTATCATTGTGTATTAAAGTTCCTCATTTCCTTTTGATCATTGTCGGGTATTGTTTGTGTTTGTGTTAGTGTTTATGCCCTGCACACTGTTTCTTTGAGTTTACTTTGTTTAATATACTATGCTTTTATTCTGAACCCTTTTGCCTATCTTCATCATATTTGGACTAAAAGCTATGGAAGCCTGTTTCCACCACTAAATTAAAAAAATAAAAACAGTAATTGTGACTTTATATCTCACAATTCTGACTTTTTTTCTCACAATTCTGACTTTTTTTCTCACAATTGCGAGTTATAAAGTCACAATTCTGAGATATAAACTCGCAATTGCGTGATATAAAGTCAGAAAAAAAGAGAAAAAAAGTCAGAATTGTGAGAAAAAAGTTTCACACAATTGTAAGTTTATGTCACAACTGTGAGAAAAGTCAGAATTGCGAGAAAAAAAGTCAGAATTGTGACTGTGTATCATGCAATTGCGACTTTATATATCAGAATTCTGACTTTATAACTCGCAATTGTGAGAAAAAAGTCAGAATTGCAAGGAAAAAAAAGTTAGAATTGTGATTTTATATCACGTAATTGCGAGTATATATCTCAGAATTCTGACTTTTTTTTCTCACAATTGCGAGTAATAAAGTCAGAATTGCAAGAAAAAAAGTCAGAATTCTGACCTTATATCACGCAATTGCGAGTTTATATCTCGCAATTCTGACATTATAACTCGCAATTGTGAGAAAAGAAGTCAGAATTCTGAGAAAAAAAGTCAGAATTGTGAGATATAGACTCGCAATTGTGAGGAAAAAAGTAAGATAAAAAGTCGCAATTACTGTTTTTATTTTTTTATTTAGTGGCGGAAACGGGCTTCCATAAAAAGCGGTACAGTTGCCATGAAACATTTCTTATTTTTATTTAGTTTAGTGAATAACTAAAACTTAAATAAAAATTAATCAAATCTATGCATATTTAAAAATAAAAAACAATAAAAATGACTAAATGACTAAAACTAACTTAAATAATATATAATAAAAACTAATTCAAAATATGAATAAAAACTATAATAGTACTCACTAAGATACTAAAACAACTGTGCTATCAGTTAACAGTTATATAACAGTTCTATCATGAGGTTTTTTAGCACCTGGCTAAACTAGACTGCATGTGGCTAATGACTATGATGCAAGTTTTTGCAAATAAAACACAAGAAGTGCAACTGTTATTGAATTTTCACCTGAATAATAACAAGCAAGCATCACTAATTTCATCCTTTTTCAGCTTTAGAGAACATCTTGTTATCTTAAAAAACAGCTGACAGAAAACACATGAACCCCACAGGAAGGGCAATTTTTGCACAAAATCTGCCAACACAGATTTCATTCTCTTGGAAATTATTCTCAGACCTTAGGGTGGCGTAGAGAGAAAGGGTAATTTAAAGAGTGACAGAGCAAATGGATGAGAGCTGATCCAGGGAAAGATGGAGGCGCCCTCGCGGCCCAGGAGAGGCGCTGATTTATGAGACTTGAGGGGGGAATCAATGCTAAACTCAGCCAAACCTCCCTTCTGACACCATAACCACCCTGAGGCCAAGAAAGGGATGAGGGGAAAAGTGAAAGTCAACCTTGAGGGAAAGGGATGGAGAAGCCAGTGCTGATCCAGGAGAGAGATGTCTCTTTCACCCGGTTCTTCTCCCACATTATTCCATCTATGTTTCCGAACACCCACAAACACACAAGCTGGAATGCAGTTCCCACATGCACGTATGCTATTACAAACATGCTTAATATGCAGTGAATGTGAAACACAGTCTGATTAGTGTCTCCTTTGCCCTCTAGCATTAGTCCTCTAAGGAAAGACATACGAATCCTGGCTGTTGTTTTATTGGCCCTGCGTAGGATGGAAAACAGCAAGTTCATTTTTTAAATGCACACCAACATTGAAGCTATTTTCTCCTCGTTGATTGAGAGGTGGTGAGAAAGTGTATGTTTATGTAATGTTAAGTGCATCAATACATGATTAAAATCCAACATTCAAATCCAAGTATTGAAACCACATTTACACCTCACAACATAATGGCAACAATGTTGCAACAAAGAGCACTTGAATTGTCAATAAGCCAATAAATTTCTCAGCAAAATAGTGTTCTTGTTATCTAGTGGCATGTTTAATGAAGGCAGCTTGTAAAGATTTCAAGTTTCATCGTATCACTAATAATAATTTGTGTCCATTTTTATTGTATTTTATTAAGTTTTGGAGTTGTGAAAATGTATTTTAGTTTAGTTTTAGCTTGTATTTAGTTTTCATTATCAACACTGTGCTATGCAATGCTCTGTTCAGTCTATTATGTTCATCACACAAAGCTATCATTTGACTTCAGAAGTGAAAAATGTTATGGTGCTTTTTATCCTTTTTGGAGCTTGACAGCCCCTGGTCGCTACACTCTAAGAAAAGTCTGTAAAACCTGGGCCCAATTAGTGTGTTAAAGGGATAGTTCACCCAAAAATGAAAATTATTCCATGATTTACTCACCCTCAAGACATCCTAGGTGTATATGACTATCTTCAAACACAATCGGAGATCTATTTAAAAATATCCTTAGTCCTCCAAGGTTTATAATGGTTGTGAATGGGGGACCGCGTTTTGAAAAATAATGCATCCATCCATAAAAAAAGTAATCCATATGACTCCAGATGGTTAATAAAGGCCTTCTGAAGTGAAGTGATACGTTTTTGTAAGAAAAATATCCATATTAAAAACTTTATAAATTCAAATAACTAGCTTTTGGAGGACGACCGTACGTAGAATGCGCAAGTCGACTTGCGCCAAATGAGTAATCCTCTGACAGGATGTAGGAGTATCGTAAGCTTAACCTCTCGCGGGTTCAAACAAATAGGGCTGTGCAACAAATTTAAGCTCCTCTTCTCTTATATCGAAATCCTCCAAAATTTCTCTTTAAAAATTATCATCGTCCACCAGAAGCTAGTTAATTGAATTTATAAAGTTTTAAATATGGATATTTTTCTTACAAAAACGCATCGCTTCGCTTCAGAAGGCCTCTATCAACACACTGGAGTCCTATGGATTACTTTTTTTTTTTTTTATAGATGAATGCATTATTTTTGACTTGAAAATGCGGCTCCTCATTCACAGCCATTATAAACCTTGGAGGACTAAGGATATTTTTAAATATATCTCTCATTGTGTTCGTCTGAAAGAAGATATACACCTAGGATGGCTTGAGGGTGAGTAAATCATGGGATAATTTTCATTTTTGGGTGAACTATCCCTTTAATATGAAGGAATTTTTCATACTGATTTTTAACAGGTGTTTTGTTGTTGTTTTACCCCTATTTTGAATTAACCATTGCACTGTGTTGTGTTAGGGTTAAAGGAGATGTCTGTAAATATAATGGATAATGTCCTGGCAGAAATGTACCAGTACTTTTTTTCCCCTTACAGTGCTTCCATTGTATGTAAAAGAGCAGCGTGAACATTTATCAAAACATCTCCTTTTGTGCTCCACAGAAGAAAGATATACAGGTTTGAAATGAGTAAATGATGACAAAATTGTCATTTTTGAGGGTGAATTATGATTCAGCTGTGTCCTTCTTATTCATTTCATTAAGTTGTGCAAGAACACTAACCACTTTGATATAAAACTAATTTCTGTGGAATGAGGAGAGGCTTTTATTCACACTCAATGATGCAGATGAATTTGGACAAGAAAGAGGATGATAATTATGCTTTTTGCTCCTTATGAGTATCTAGGTTGCCCTACAGGTCAAACAAGACAAGCACAACGCAACTCAAAAACAGCTATTTCATACCTCCGGCGCACATGTCCATTATTTGCACACATCTTCAACAAACCGTGAAACCAAAATTACTCCACCAATTTCCTAGGATGGAATGAACCATAACAAGCGGGTTATTTGTGATCATCACAACGTTTTAGGAACAACGAACAGATGGCAAAGTTGTAAAAATGAAACACTTTTACTGCACGTTAGAGATGTCCCTTTAAACAGGCAAAATGAAAAGGCCATGGGTGATTTGTTCCTATCTGATTAGACTCTTTGGGGACAGAGGAGAGGGTAATAAATAACTATGAAAAAAAAGCATGTTTAACCACATCTACAGTTAAAAGCTGCACACTTAGGCTATCATTTACATTCATTTATCAGCACTTGGGCCTTTTTTGCTGGTGTGTGTCAGTGTGGGAATGTTTAATTGAAATACTAGTTTGACTGCTTTAATGTGTACATGGACACACCAAGTCTATAATTACATTATAACATTAAAATCAGGTATAATGATAGTGTGCATTCACATATAGTCTACTCGCAAACATTTGGTTTTCAAATCTGCTGTTTAATACTGTCCGTGCTATCATTTTTCAAGTAATATAATCTGATCAGTTTGTTCAGACAGTGTAGTCAATATCCAGGGTACTACAGTACAGTAATGATGTAAATGTCAACACAATGTCAGCAGGCTTTCTCATATAACAACTGCAAGCTGTGAGTGAGGAACAAGAGGATGGAAATCTGGAAATTTTGCCTCTGCTCATGTTTTTAAAGGCATCTGAACTTGCTGAACTCACAAGGTGTGTAAAAATATAAGTTAAAGAGGGATTTTATGTCTGAAACTACTGCTTGTTCACTCATTCACTATTCACTATATAGTTAAAGTCATATAGTCGCCATATGAAGAAAAAGTGAGTGAAAATGTGTGTATTTGGGCACAGCTATAGACAACTTTGTATAATGTTTCATATACATTTTGCCCCGAATGACAATAAAACTGAGAAAAAAAAAAATTATTTTAATTGAATTTCAAACCATACCAGATGTGAATGATCAAACAGATGTATTTTGGATCAGGGGTTTATATGTTGAGATAAGCCAGCATCAAATGCCTGCAAGCCAGTAAGTGTGTATGTGTGTTTGCACCTTCATGACTGAATGGTGATGATGTGTTATGACTGAAGTGACAAATCGCCCTTAAAATCGACCCTGATTCTGATTCTCACACAGAATCTCGTGCAGCTGAGCCCCTATTAATTTTATTAATAATGTGCTGGGTGGTCTGCAACACTATCAGTGCTGTTTGTGTGAAAAACAAAGTGTTTTTTTATTTTGAAGGTGTGCACTTGCTAATTTAAAAAGTTTTACTAATAAAGCAATGAAAAGCACTTTTGAGAAATATTACTAAAATGATTATACAAGCTGTTTAATTCCAAATGGAGTGGGTTCACCACACATGGGCCGCCATGTTGAGATCACATGACCAGCTGCGTCATGAAGCTGGCGAATTCACTACTATACTACTACTAATAACAACAACATGTATACTTTAACAAACTATAACAATCCACAAGAACTCTACGCTAACGATTGACGAGACTGAAGCCCAATTTATACTTCTGCGTCGAGTGTATGCAGTAGGTACGGCATAGCCTACGCATAGTCGTGTACCCTACGCTGTACCCTGATGCGCATCTCCCCAAAAATGTAACTACACGTCATGACGACGCAGACCGCAAGATCTGTGATTGGTTGGCTTGGTAGCATTGCATTTCCTCCTATGCATTTCCAGCGTGTTCTTCTTCTCCGCCATTCATCAGCGGCGAAGAAACTCAACATAGAAACCCCACCACCAACTAGTGTTTCGGCGGTGTAATTGCAGAGCAATGCAGACAGAACGCAGAAGTAAAAATGCTCATGACGGCATCAGCTACATGCGTAGCCTACGACGTAGGCTACGGTGTACACTTATATGGCAAGCCGTTTTGACTTTTATTCATTCTCAGGATATGAATTCTTGATATCAACAATTCAGTTCTTGATATCAGATACTTCTTGATACTAGTAACAATGGCAATTTTTGATATCAAGAATTACATTTCCACTAGTAAAAACTAAAATTCTTGATATCTGTAATTGTATTTTCACTAGTGAAATGTCACCATGGCTGCCATTCAAATTCAATTGTTGGTATCAAGAATTGATTTCTTACAATTTCACATATCAGAAATACAATTCTTACTAGTAAAAATCATAATTTTTGATATCAATAATTACATTGTTACTAGTAAAAATGCAAATTTTTGATATCAAGAATTCAATTGGCACTAGTTGAAACGTCAGTTCTCGATATCAACAATTGAACTGCTACTAGTAAAAATGTTTATTTTTGATATCTGAAAATGTATTTCTGATATCAATATAATTTCTGATATCTAAAATATGGCAAGTTTTGACTTTTATTCATTCTCAGGATATGAATTCTTGATATCAACAATTCAATTCTTGATATCAGGAATTACATTTCCACTAGTAACAATGTTAATTCTTGATATCAACAATTTCAATTGTTGATATCTGTAATTGTATTTTCACTAGTGAAATGTCACCATAGGCTGCGATTCAAATTCAATTGTTCATATCAAGAATTGATTTCTTAGTTGAAATTCCAATTTCACATATCAGAAATACAATTTTTACTAGTAAAAATCATAATTTTTGATATCATTAATTACTTTGTTACTAGTGCAAATATCTATTCTTGATATCAACAATTGAATTATACTAGTAACAATGTTAATTTTTGATATCAATAATTTGATTGTCACTAGTGACAATGTTAGTTTCTGATATCATGAATGTGACTGTTACTAGTAAGAAAGCCATTTTAGATATCTGAAATTATATTGATATCAGAATACTAGTAGCAATTCAATTGTTGATATCAAGAAGTGACGTTTTAACTAGTGCCAAATTCTTGATATCAAAAATTCAAATTTTTACTAGTAACAATGTAATTATTGATATCAAAAAATATGATTTTTACTAGTAAGAATTGTATTGCTGATATGTGAAATTGGAATTTCAACTGGTAAAAAATCAATTCTTGATATCAACAATTGAATTTGAATGGCAGCCTATGGAGACATTTAATACAATTACAGATATCAAGAATTCTAGTTTTTACTAGTGGAAATGTAATTCCTGATATCAAAAATTGCCATTGTTACTAGTGGAAATGCAATTCCTTATATCAAGAATTGAATTGTTGATATCAAAAATCCTGAGAATGAATAAAAGTCAAAACGGCTTGCCATACTAAAATGGCTTTCTTACTAGTAACAATCACATTCATGATATCAGAAACTAACAGACTGTCCTCCAAAAAAAAAAAAAAACGACCCTATAGGTCGTTTTTCAAGCACCTTATTACGACCTATATTTACGTTTTAAAGTCATGCGCCCTCTAGCTGGCGTAAAAATAATGACAGTGTCGTGTTACGTCTGTCGTTACCAATCAAAATGCGTGTTCATTTAAATGCAATGTGTGGACTTTTTACACCATTTATCGTATTTCCATTTAGCAAAACTCATTTTTTTTATTAACGACTACAAAAATTAACATTGTTACTAGTAGTAATTCAATTGTTGATATCAAGAATAGATATTTGCACTAGTAACAAATCAAAAATTATGATTTTTACTTGTAAGAATTGTATTTCTGATATGTGAAATTGGAATATCAACTAGCAAGAAATCAATTCTTGATATCAACAATTGAATTTGAATGGCAGCCTATGGTGACATTTCACTAGTGAAAATACAATTACAAATATCAAGAATTCTAGTTTTTACTAGTGGAAATGCAATTCTTGATATCAAAAATTAGCATTTTAACTAGTGAAAATTGAATTGTTCATATCAACAATTAACATTGTTATAGTGGAAATGTAATTCCTGATATCAAGAATTGCCATTGTTAATATCAAGAATTCATATCCTGAGAATGAATAAAAGTCAAAACAGCTTGCCATAACACTCGACGCAGAAGTATACATTGACCTTACACTAATTAATGTCTAATTCATGGATGTGTGTTATATGAGACTGAGTAAAACAGACAAAAATGAACAAACAAAAGGTAAACAAACAAGTATGGTATTCTATCCTTCTTATAGCAAACAGTTTACTACACTTTGTTTTTCTACTAGTTATTTACCTAGAGTGGGTAATGAATCTGAGGTCTCGCACGTTTACAGAGGATATCTTACTTCCATGTTGAAAAATATTGTGAGATGGATTACAAAATCAGTCTCCAATTTAACAGGAATACGCTTCACTGCTGTTTGTCTTGCGGAGGCGAAGCACCAGTCTGTTTATAAAGCATGCCTGTTGTCAAATGTATTTACTTACATGTTCATTTATTTTAATGTAATGTTGTGAGTCAACAATCCACTTGAGTGTCTTACCGAGCACCAAGCATGACTGTATGTGAGTGGGTGAGACAATTAAGTCTGATTGGAAGTTCGTTGAGCATCTATGCTATTTCAAAAGTCAGGTTAAATGAAGTGTGCTACAACTCTAGACTGAAACGCATGACTTCCCAAGTACTCTGAGCTAGAGAAATGTGTCTGGATCTGAGCAGTGCTGTAAGTTTACTTTGGGTATCAGACAAACATTTTATAGTTTTGTCAGCCTCCTCTGTGGTCCTAGACTAATTTGGTTAGGACACTCATGCTTCTCTAGTTGAAATCCAGTAATTTCAATAGGATTCCACATGATCAGGATTTTCTCGTGAAGGTGAAAGATTTCCCCCACACAGATTTCGCAGTGGGTTCAAGTTGTGTATTTGCCACACTGACCAAAAGAAAGCTGCTTGGCTTGAAAATTTCTTGGGGACAATTTATAAAGCACTGCTCACACAAAAGTCACTTTCAAACCAAGCAGCTTTCTGTTGACCAGCGCTGTGAATTCAAGTGACCAACTTTAAAATGAGCGAAATCTGCATGGGGAACTTTTTCATCCTCGCGCGAATCTCCCGATCGCACTGATTCCTATTGGAATTTTGCTGCAAAGTTTCGCAGAGTAATGCTTTAGGTTTTCTCTTACAAAAACAAATAACTTGATGCTTGTAAAACATTTTATCAGTGTAGTGTGTCAGACAAGTACTGCCTTGTCTCATCATGGTTACCTTGTCTTGTTTATTACGTTTGAGGTTGTGATGAATACACCACTGTATCATTTACAGACTACAAGTGAAGTGTCTGATGGTGAAGAGACTGCTGTAGGCTTTGATGATCAAAAGCAAAATTATGTCATGATATAATAACAGATGAATGGGACTTTCCCAAAATGTTTCCCACACAGATGGTACTGCTAGACAGACGACAAGACAGAGCACTGAGACGAAACCATAGCCAAACTGCATTGTTTTCAAACTATAACAAAAGATTCATTCTGTTTGGTTTCTCAGAAACTCAAAGGTCATTCTGCTAGATCTAAAAATATGCTTAAAGTGTTAGGTTGATACTTCATGGTTTGTCATATCTTATGAAAATGATTATACACATAATTTCAAATGTTAAAAAAAGTAAAAAAAAAAAATATATATATATATACATTAGCCTACTTCTGTTTGGAGTCTCAGATATTCCAGATACAAAACATAACATAATTTACACTTTATTTCGATGGTCCACTTTAGACATTCTAAGTAACTTTGCAACTACATGTCAACTAACTCTCATTACAGTATTAGTAGACTCTTATGTTAGGGTTCGGGTAAGTAGAATAAGTTGACATGTACTTGCAAAGTTACTTATAAGCAGTAGAATGTCTGTTGGGGAGCATCAAAATAAGTGTTAGCAGATATTAAACGGTTCTCCCAAAAATGAAAATTCTGTCATTAAAGGTGGGGTATCCATTTTTTCAACTACACTGTTTGGAAGTTAGTCGGGCCGATACCAACAACAAACGTCTAAGCAATCAGCATTAGGGGGCGTATGACAGACGAGGAGAGAGAACGAGCAAGAGGGAGATTTGAAAAAAAGAAACGCAGGAAGAGAGATGATGAGACACAATACAAAAGAGCTCAAAAGAATATCACTGGAATGAAGGTTTATGACTGGGCAAGTGCTTTAGGACCTGCATTAATATTAGAAAAGCTTCGGAACACAAATGAAGATCTTTTTGATGAAATCTGAGAGTTTTCCATCCCTCCATAGACTGCCTTTGGAACTAAAATTTGATGCTTCAAAAAGAAGCTATAATTCAGACTTTAAAACTATAATCTATAAATTGAGCGGTTTAGTCCAAATTTTCTGAAGAGACACAATCGCTTTATATGATGAACAGATTTAATTTAGGCTTTTATTCACATATAAACTTTGATCAGCAAACATAAACAGAAGCTCAACCGAAACTGCTTGACGTGTGAGAACAAACCTCTTCCGGAAGCTCAAACGTGCTTCGTAACACCAGAGAATGAATCTCATTGGTTCTCACATGCATCAAGCAAGCATGCTTGAGCTTCCGTTTACCACAACTGATGTGTGAGTTGATGAATGTCTATATGTAAAACGCATAAATTCAAACTGTTCATCATATAAAGTGATTGTGTCTCTTCAGAAAATTTTAACTAAATTGCTCAATTCATATGGATTAGTTTTACAATCTCTTTATGAACTTTTTGAAGCGTCAGTGTCAGTTGTGTAGGCTTGTCTGTGGAGGGGCAGAAAGCTCTCAGATTTCATCAGAAAGAACTTAAAGGGTTAGTTCACCCAAAAATGAAAACTCTGTCATTTATTACTCACCCTGATGTTGTTCCACACCTGTAAGACATTCGTTCATCTTCAGAACACAAATTAAGATATTTTTGGAAAAATCCGATGGCTTAGTGAGGCCTCCATTGACAGCAAGATCATTTCCTTTTTCAATGCCTAGAAAGCTACTAAAGACATATTTAAAACAGTTCATGTGACTACAGTGGTTCAACCTTAATATTATAAAGTGACGAGAATACTTTTTGTACGCCAAAAAAACCAAAATAGCGACTTTATTCAACAATATCTAGTGATGGGCGATTTCAAAACACTGCTTCATGAAGCTTTACAAATCTTTTGCTCCGAATCAGTGGTTCGGAGCACGTATCAAACTGCCAAAGTCATGTGAACTACTGAAATTTCGAAACACTTATAATGTAACGAAGCCTCGTTTACTGAAATCATGTGATTTTGGTGCTCTAAACCACTGATTCGAAACAAAAGATTTGTAAAGCTTCGAAGCTTCATGAAATCGCCCATCACTAGATATTGTTGAATAAAGTCGTTAATTTGTTTTGGCGCACAAAAAGTATTCTCGTCACTTCATAACATTAAGGTTGAACCACTGTAGTCACATGAACTGTTTTAAATATGTTTTTAGTAGCTTTCTGGGCATTGGAAAAGGAAATGATCTTGCTGGCAATGCAGGCCTCACTGAGCCATCGGATTTTATCAAAAATATCTTAATTTGTGTTTCGAAGATGAACGAAGGTCTGGGTGTGGAACGACATGAGGGGGAGTAATAAATGACAGAATTTTCATTTTTGGGTGAACTAACCCTCATACTGTCATGAGAGTTAGTTGACATGTAGTTGCAAAGTTGTGCACATTATGAGAGAAACCAACCAAGATATAATTTGATGCAAAAATAGATGTGGAATGCTTTGCTGGCTTAATTTACAGTCTAGTCATTCACAGTCAGCTTTAGCAAATTATTTGCAGATTTTCACATTTTACAGTCATTTTTTTCTAATAAATAACTTTATAATGATGCAACCATATATCACTGTGCAATGACATTGCAGCTAATGCCACATGTTGTCCTCTGTAATTGAACTGCCCCTCACCTTTTGCTTCATAAATGAGAAAGTAATTAGGCACTCTGGTTAAATAAAGGTTATATTAAAAACAACTAGAAGAGAATGAATGTCTTAGCTTAAGAAGTGAGCCAGAAGAATGCACAAGTGGCGGAGCAGCAGATGGCTCAGAGGGGGCTGGGCTCGGGCTCGTTGTGTTTAAATAGATCACTTGAATGGGGCCCTGGTGAGTTTGTCTCTTCATGGCTATGGTGTGTTATACCTCTTAATGTGCATGTTACATTCTATTGTCCGCACCGTTGGGTTTTTGTGCATAATTAAGAGGCATGTGGGATATGTGGCTTTGAGTTTGAAGGTACAGGGCATGGGGGTCTTTTTCAGCTAAACTGTTTCCCAGAACAGCTAAGCGGTGAGGGGATGCACTTCAGCAGACATGGCGAGCTGCCCCATCACGGCAAGTGCGGTAAATTTAGCAGGCAACAGCACAAGACAACTCTGTAGGGAATGAAAGTGCAGAGGATGTTTTCTACATAGTGTACCGTTACTAGACGGTGATCATTTGGAGACGTGACAGCATCTCTGTGTGCTTGCGTGGGACAACCTCTGAACGGTTACATAATTGGTGCACTGCAGGAAAAGAGAGATAGGTCGCATATATCTCTGGTTCAGTCCGCAATAACTCAGAGAGACGCAGAGAGACTTGAAAAAGACAGACGACAAATGGACAACACATACTAGGAGGACATAATATCTTACACAGTTTTGCTATTATAAATGGAAAACATGACGAAAATACTAATTAATCGGGCGGTTCACACAGAATGCATTTGAAAATGATGCAGTGAAAAACAGTAAAAAACAAAAGGGTTCGCAGGTTTCACAAGACTGCTGCAGCAAAAAATGGAATATAATGGAAACGGATGAACAGCAGCTACTGTTTACACATGCTTGTGACAGTTGCCCCGCCTCCAGCTTCTTCTGATTGGTCCACTGTTTTGAAACTGACATTAATTAGCTGTGCAGTGTCAAGTTGAACTTTTATTTTTTTTATGATATTAACATAACAATATCAAACAAAAACTTCCATTCTCTACAATACATCAATTCAAGTTATGTAAACAATAAAAAATCTAAATAAAAGGTGCCAGAGTATTAAAAAACAAGTGCCACTAATCTATCATTATAGACTGTAGCAGTGATATTTTTTAGGCCAACCTGGAAGTTGGCAACACTCTGGTTCCCTTTACATAAAACCAATAGAATTTTTTGCCTTTTAGATTATTGCAAAAAAAAAAAAAAAAAAAAGAATAAATAAAAAATATTATTAAAGGGTTTGTTCACCCAAAAATGAAAATTATGTCATTTATTACTCACCCTCATGTTGTTCCACACCCGTAAGACCTATGTTTATCTTCAGAACACAAATTAAGATATTTTTGATAAAATCCGATGGCTCAGTGAGGCCTCCACTGCCAGCAAGATAATTAACACTTTCAGATGCCCAGAAAGGTACTAAAGACATATTTAAAACAGTTCATGTGACTACAGTGGTTTAACCTTAATATTATAAAGCGACGAGAATACTTTTTGTGTGCCAAAAAAACAAAATACGACTTTTCAATAATATCTAGTGATGGATTTCAAAACACTGCTTCATGAAGCTTCGAAGCTTTACGAATCTTTTGTTTCGAATCAGTGATTCGGATCGCGGCTCAAACTGCCAAATTTACGTGAACTATTGAAATTT
This sequence comes from Mylopharyngodon piceus, assembly GCA_039654765.1. NCBI lineage: Eukaryota > Metazoa > Chordata > Actinopteri > Cypriniformes > Xenocyprididae > Mylopharyngodon > Mylopharyngodon piceus. Next base: position 18,958,022 of record CM077456.1, read on the forward strand.
CGAAACACTTATGACGTAATGAAGCCTCGCTTACTGAAATCACGTGACTTTGGCGCTCTGAACCACTGATTCGAAACAAAAGATTTGTAAAGCTTTGAAGCAATGTTTTGAAATCCATCACTAGATATTGTTGAAAAGTCATTATTTAGTTTTTTTTGGTGCACAAAAAGTATTCTCGTCGCTTTATAATATTAAGGTTGAACCACTGTACTCATATGAACTGTTTTAAATATGTTTTTAGTACCTTTCTGGGCATCTGAAAGTGTTGATTATCTTGCTGTCAATGAAGGCCTCACTGAGCCATCGGATTTTATCAAAAATATCTTAATTTGTGTTCTGAAGATGAACAAAGGTCTTCCGGGTGTAGAACGACATGAGGGTGAGTAATTAATGACAGAATTTTCATTTTTGGGTGAACTAACCCTTTAATAATAATAATCTTCACAAATGAACAGAACTATTATGAATTTTGAAACCTAAAATAATCGCCAGAAGTAAAAAGCAAAACGTACACTAGAAACAAATTACACCGCAGTGATTTCAACCTCACCATCACTAAGCTTCCTACAACACTTCAAGTGATTTTCCCTGAAAGTTTGAGTTAGAATAGTTTGCAAGAGTGTGATTATAATAATAGATGATGAGCCAAATTATTAAAAAGTAATGTTCAGCAATATTATCACCCTGGGTGTGCATTATTTTTCAATAATTCAACAACCTTTCATCAATTATTACTTACATTTTGTAATACATATTGTAAGTTTAGAAGTTTTGACATTTATATAAAATGCTGCAATATTTATGAATATATAAAAGCATTTATGAAGTGAAAAAATGTTACAAGACCATTTGAATTTATGTGGAATTTACTATTAATAATTGTGCAAGATATAGTTTTTTTCCTTTTCCTATCCCAAGATCATGGAAATATTTCAATATATAATTTCCTTACATCTATACAACTAAATTCAGCTTCCTCTTAAAATAAAAGTAAATAAATAAACAGACAAACATATTGGCACAAATAGCATTTTAAAAAATCCAGCGCTCATGCAATAGATGCACAATGGTCAAAAGCATGTTTACATATATCAATTTAAAAGCAGCACTTTTTTTTTTTTTTGAGGTGTATATGCTTGGCCTGTCCCTAACAAACATAGTGAACAAGATCAATGAGGTCATGTTTGCTCTCACCTGAGTCCAATGGAGTGACCACAGTCAGAAGAGACAGATGAGCTATCTGCCAGCACACAGCATACAGGAGAACAGTCACATTGTATAAATCACACAGCCCTCTACCCTGAACCTTCAGGACACAGCTGGCCTGTGGCTCACAAGAAAATGATTATGCACAATCCACAGGCTTTGCCATAGCTCAAGGCGAAGAGCAACTCAAAGCAGCCTGAGACTAGGAAGGGTGCAAACAGCATGAAATGTTGCATTTGCTCTGAAACCTAAAGGGACTGTATTAATCACTTATTCATCACAACCATCATCACCATCATTGTATCTTAATGAGTGTCATAAGACATTATCATCCATTATTTTCCACTTAATGTCTACGAACAGCATCTGTGGCATGTCATTGATTACGCCAGAGAGTAATTTCAATTCATCCCTCAACGAAGCACATATATTTTTTAAAACATGTACATTAAAGGGAGTCAAAAATAAAATTCTATCATGATTTACTCACACTCATTGTTCCAAACCTGTATAACTCTCTTTCTTCTGTCTAACATAAAAAAAAAGATATTTTGAAGATGTTGGTAACTAAACAGTTTTGGTTCCCATTGACTCCCATTTCATAGACAAAAAATATAATGAAGTGAATGGGAACTGAAACTGTTTGGTTCCAACATTCTTCAGAATATCTTCTTTTTATGTTCCACAGAAGAAAGAAAGTCATTGGGTGGACTATCCCTTTAAAGGTGCATTCAGTAATTATTTTTTTTTCCTTATTAAAAAGTTTGAACAGTACTTTTTAAAAATTACTAGCACTCAAATGATATGAAGACTCCAGTCACATCAGTAGCCTAATAAAATCTTGATTTTATTTTTTATTTTGCTCTTACAGAATAAATGAATCATAGATGACTGAGAATATGGTATTTCTGCAACAGCTTCATTAACTGAAAACTTAGAGCCTGTCCACACGGAGACGAGTTTAGCTGTATGTGCAAAAATTTTGTATCGTATATGCGTTTCATCCAGACGGATCCGGCGTTTTCAGAAGGTGAAACCGCTATTTTTTGAAACCGAGACCCAGAGTGGATAAATCTGAAAACGACGCCCTTGCGTTTTCGTGTGTACAGCCAATCCGTATATTTTGTGAAACGATAATGTCATCACCCCACGTGTCGACCCTAGTCAGACACCGCTACGTCACGTAACAGCAACAACAACAACAATAGAGTACCTCAGGGATGACTTGTTTTAGTAGGCCAACCCGGAAGTTAGCGGCGCACGGGTTCCCTCGATCGAAAGCCTATGCATTTTTCCCATAGACTTTTGGAAAATTACTAAAAATAAGCTCTGTGTTTAACAAAGGGTTATGACACTTACACGTTTTGACTATCAAGATAATCTTTACAAGTTAACACAACATTTATACATTTTGAAGCCTAAATAAAGTCGTCAGATATAAAAAGCTAACAGTAGGCTATAAACGGACTACAGCACACCATGGTCACGGATCAACGTCACCACCACCAAGCTTCCTCAAACTTTATTTAAAAACATGCTCGCTGATTATGATCTGCACTGTGTATGAATACTTATCCACTTTTTCATGAGAAATGCTGTCCAAATGTCCTGTTTGTCATGATGACGTCTAAACTCCCCGCCAAAGGAAGTAGTCCCTTTTGGCAATTTGTTAGCAACCGCCGTTTTTAAGACACAATAAAGGTTAAAAAAAAATCACAAGCGGGTTATAATTGGTGTGTTTTATGTCATAGATCAAAACGTGAAAATATTTAGAGGCTTTGTTAACCACAGACCTTATTTCAGGCGATTTAGCAAAAACCCATTCAAAAAACCCATAGACTTAAGGGTGATGGAACCGGAAGTCCTAAAATGCTAACTCGCTTCCGGGTGTTGCCTACAAAAACACGTCATCCCTGAGGTACTCTATAGTCTATAGCGGACTACATGCTTGTGTTCGCGCCACAGAAGCTACCGAACCTATTAGCTTTCCTAAAATAAAGCTTTATTTCTAAGTTTTACTAAAGTTTGTATACGCGCAAGGTTTATGCACATGCTCCAAGTCTTATTCTCCATTTTTAGTGTATCCCTGTGGCAGAATTACAGCGCCACATACTGATCTGGCATGTATACTACATCGCTTTGAGTCGGTTTCAGTGGTTTCGTGTGTACGCAGATATTTCTTGAAACGAGGAAAAAAAAAAGATCGGATAGGGAAAGCTCTGGCTTCGTGTGGATGTAGCCTTAGTTTTGCATGATGCTACATCCACACCACTAGGTGTCAGTATGACTGTCGTATCATCCAGCAAAACATGGGCTGCATCTGAAAACCTAGGCAGCTGACTTGTTGCCTCACTGCCCTATCAGGCAATGACTTTGCAGGCAGCTTTTGAACACGAAGACACCTCACGAAACTGATTTCAGACAGACTTCTGAGGCGGCAAAACAGTTTAATGATCTACAGCAAAATAGAGCAAACTTTGGTGAGAACTAAACAAATATTTATTCACTACAATAGTAATTTCTCGCTTGAAATGACATCAGAAGTGGAAAACGTTGGTCAAAAATGTACATTTACACACAAACTGACCAGAAACCACAACTTTCATATGCCATTTTTCTTTTTTTTTAGCTCAACTGTCATGAATGGAACGCATAGGATTGTGGGATATCAAAGGCAGTGAAGGATACATCTATGCTGCCTTCAAAAATCAATCAGATGAAGGTATCTCAGGAGACAGGAAGTGAAGCTAACATTGGATTTAGACGTGCTTTGATGCCTTCCTACCTTGTAATGCATCCTCCGAAGGCAGCATTTTTACGTTTTCGGATGCAGCCATGAACTAAGTGCACCCTAAATTAAAAACATGTTGGTAACTTGAATTGTAAAAAGTTACCTAAATTGTCTTTTGAGGTAGGACTACATTTTTAGGTAAAGAAACTGCATTATATGTTAATTATTACTAACCGAGGGAAAAATCAAACCTACAAAAAATTTAACCATAATAGAGTGTTATAGATGATTGCAAGGGTGGTTGCTTACTAACCTTCTGTTCACTAGATATGGCTTGCGTTCCTCCTTCAATGCAAATCCATAGGTTTTTTTCCCGTTGCTTTATCATCCTTCAAGCACATGTTGTCTAGAAAAGTAAGCAAAAAAAAAAAAAAAAGGTGATAAGCATAACTCTCCTTAGCAAGCTGCGTGGTAACATAAACTTCAATTTGGGCTGGTAATTATGAAATTCAGTCCAGCGATCGCTTGCGGTTATCTATAGGATGTTAAAATCACAGTGTTGACCTTGCTCTGAGAAGACTGTGATTAATATACCAGCCCAACTGAAACCAGAGTAGGTCTACAGCCAGACAGAGTGGGAAGAAATTTGAACACAATGCTTTGAAGAACTGAACCTGATACAGTTGAAGTATAAGGGCACCCTGAGCCTGCATCTGTGGAAAAATCAAATCAGATGTGAGTGACAGGGTGCAGTACTGCAGAAGCAGACTATTATAGTGTCTTGTTACCCTTCAGTCTGATCACCAGAGCGGGTTAAATGGGCTGCAGTTTCTCCATACTCTCAAAAGCAAACACATAGTATGTGCTGGCATCTTAAACCTCCAGGTAGCCGCATACTGCTCTGCCATGTATGAATTCAGCCATTCACACAGACAGGCTGATGGTTATTTAGGGGTAAACGGTTCAACTGAATCTCTTTGGAGGCTTTTGTCCTAATGAGCTATCTTTTGATGAGCTCTGTCAGGGTATATGAACCACAGGCAAAGCCCAACGCATTCATCTGACCTCAGACTCGTAAAATCTATATCATTAGCCATTACAGTGCTCACAAATGAAAATGGGATTTGTATGTTTCAGCTTTTGTGGTTCTTGAATGCTCAGATCATAGTCGCACAAAGACTGCTCAATTCTTATAATGAAATTCAGGAAACACTGATGAATCGCAGTTCTAAACCACCTTGACCACGACTCCTGAACAAATCTGATTTAAGACATTAGTGATTGTCTCACAGTCGAGACGTGTAGCTTGTGGGAAGGAGAGTTTTTATGGTGTTATTCTGTAAGACAGGGTTGCCCAAACTAGGGTTTGTGTGTTGATGAAAAGCTAATAATCAATAAAATCATAAACATAAAAAAATGAATGAATGAATGACTAAAATAAAAATTCTAAATAAAACACTTAATAAAAAAGATTAAATATTTTGTTTACCTGCATGTCATGTGACCAAAAACCAACATTAGAAAACCATAAACATTCAAATGTGTTGTTAAAGTGTTGAAATATTAACTTAAACTCTCAGGGGGTACTTCAAGTAAATATTTTATGTCAAAGGGGTTTGGCTAAGAAAAGGGCTTTGGAATCTCTGCTGTAAGAGGCTGTACAGTAGTTGCTTGACATAAAAAATATGAAAAGAAACAAGAAAGGGAAATATATATGAAGAAATACACTCTGAATTCACATTTTAAAGCATTAGTTCACCCAAACGTCAAAATTCTGTCATCATTTACTCACCCTCATGTCGTTCCAATCCCGCATGACTTTCCTTCTTTCTTCAGTGAAACGCAAAATGAGAATTTTTGAGGAAGGTGGTGGTCGTTTTTTATTTCATTCAATTACAATGAATGAAGACGGGGGCTTTTAAACTTCAAAAAGAACGCAAAAAGCATTAAAAAAATCATCACAAAGCATCCTGAACAAATGTGAATTTATTCACATACATTATATTCTTCTACTCCCTAGTTTCAAATCCCAGATCTGTACTCTGAAATCAACATCTGACCATAATATTCAATGAAAACAGATAAAAACGAGGTTCATAACATTTCTGTACAAAACACTGCAGTATATTACACATTAATATTTATCATAACCCAACACGGAGGAACATTTACTTTTCAAGGAATTAGGAAATATAACAGTGCATCTAACAAAATACTGTTACATATACATATATACAGACATATGAAGCATTAAATAGCTAAAAAATAAAAAGTTAATCACTGTGACATAATTTTACAGCTTCTTACTATGTATGTACAATAAATGTGGTACAAGTGTAAATGTACAACAAATCGCTAGTACATTGTCCCACAATGCATTCAACGTTATTATCAAGCTGAGCAGATTTCAGTATCTTCACATGTTCTACTGCATCTGCGAAACATCTTCTCTGAGATCATCAGGAAACTACTTCAGTGCTTTCCGTCTCTTGAATTTCTAGTGGACATTGGCTAAAATGGTGCTAAAAAGTGCTAAAATGGTTTATGCACTGATTGTTCTTCAGTCTAAAGCTGCCAGCCACCTTCCTCTGTAGTAGCTCACTTATCACACAGATGCTGCAGTTTAACCAGTCATATATAATGCACAGTGTGAGAGAATGACCTTTCGTAAATGTGCAGCATATTATAGGTGTCTCAAATGTGCCTTAAACGCTCTTCTCCTCACTATACAGGGTAATGGAAGAGGACATGAGGACAAGTTTGGTGGGCAGACAAGTTCAGTTTAAAAAACCTCCTCTTCTTCAGCTTCACATCCGTAATCTGTAAAGACAAAGATTTTAATGAATTCTGTGGTTTCGGGATAAATGGTGAAAAAGACAGAACGGTAAAGATTAGATTAGATGGTAGACTGCTACCAGGACACTTCTGTGATAAGCAAGAATTTGTAGATACATGACTTGCAGAGGAGACGGGGTAGGAGCAGTTTATCAAGATGATAAACACTTCAAATGCAGTCTGCCACGAATGCTAGAGAGTTACAGCCCACTTAGCATTACACCATTTGTCAAGATGAGGAGCCAGACCTTGGAACTAATCTGGGAAACCCTTGATCACTGAACCCTCGAGCCGTGACTTCATTATCCTTGTCAGTGACAAGGCTACAATCCGCTGTGACATACTGACCATTTCCACCTATCAGCTCCATGGCGCTAACGCAAGACTCTTCCACCTCTTCCTCAATTTCCTCTTCTTCCTCAGCAGGTTCCTCATATGCCACAGGCCCAATTTCCAACACGGGGGGAGGGGTGGGGGCCGGAGGGGGCTCTGGGGCTGCAAGAGGCAACATTGTGGTGATGTTGGGAGTGACCTGAAATAAACAAGTAATATTTTAGAACAACAAACATCAGTTTGTTAAAAGACAATTGCCAGATTTACTATATTTGTTTATAAATTCACAATGCTCCTTAAACCAGCGGCGGTTCTAGGATTTGATCTTCGGGGGGCTTAGCCCTCAGTGAGAATCTGTAGCAAGAGACTACTGTTTGACTAACAGAAATATCATAATCATCATTAGTATTAACAAGTATCACTATTAACTAGCTAGCAAAAATATGTACTCAGGGCTAAACACTAAGTTTTTTTTATTTTTTATATTAGATATTTTTTTGCCCTGCCAAAACATTCACTGGCCTTGCCTTAATAAATAAATAAATAAATAAATAAATAGTTATTGCTTTTGTTGTTTTTGACTATAACCTTACCATACCAACATTTTAAATACCAGTGAAATTTCACAGTTCTCAAATTACATGCAATAGCACAAATAAATACAACAGAAAAAATATACAGATTAAACACTTTACTTGTATGAAGTAAATAGACACGAATAAATAGACACGAAAGATAACCCGGTACGTTAGTGCTGTCTGAGAGGCGGCTTTCAATCACAAGACGCTGTTAAAGAGAACTCGTGCGATGTGATAGTCAGATCATTTCACCTGAAGCACATTCACAGCACGCGAGTTTTCTTTCACAGCGTCTTGTGATTGAATGGCTTAAAATCACTTGAAATGTTTAAACTGACAAGACTTAAAAACATGTGAAAATGATAAACTTTCTTGAGGAAGCAGCACTAGCCCGATCATTCAGATAGGTGATTATAGTTTTAGGGGGGCTGAGACGACAGTTAGGGGGGCTAAAAACCACCTAAAAACGGCCTAGAACCGCCCCTGCCCCAAACTCTGAAAATCTGAAATTCTACTGCCAGATATAAATCATTATGTCAATACGTTTTGGTTGGTACCAAGGTACAGTGGCTACTACATGTAAATGTGCATCTAAAACATTAAATTGTGGTGCAATGCGGTGCAATGTGGGCAATGCCGGTTTGACTCTGTTTTGCAAAATGTCCTGATCCCATTCCCTCTCTCTTCCTAATAATCTTCATAATTTTCAATTCTGAAGTGCAGTGGCTAAGATATGTACATATCACATGTACATCTAAAGCCGCGTTTCCACCGCAGGAACTTTAGCCAGGAACTAGGAACTTTGGGGTGGTACTTGGTGTGTTTTGACCGCAGGAACCAGGGTCTAAATGAAATTCCGGGTAAAAAATTCCCCCTCTGAAAGTACCTGCTCCCTAGGTAGTACTTTTTCAAAGTTCCGGAACTTTCGGGGGTGGGACTTGCGTGCTGAGCATGCTGATTGGTTGACTTCACGCAGCATTTTGATTGGTTGACTCCACACAGCATTTTATTTCAACCATCGTTTTATTAAAGTCTGTTGCGGTGCGTGCAGTAAGAGTTGTTTGCTATTCGAATCAACAATGGAGTTTAAAAAATACGACCGATGGACTGACAATGAGGTTCAGGCTTTATTAAGCTTATATGCGAAGGATGAAATCCAGCAGGAACTAGAAAGTCGTGCACAGTCCTACGTCACCGGACTATCTTCATGGTACTTTAGACCGCTATGGAAATGCCATAATGCAGGTTTGAATCTGGCCTCTATCAAGTTCTGATCCCATTTTCCGTTTTCTTACGAACAATTTTCCGTAATAATGTTCAATGCTCATTCTTAGTCAGCACCATATTGTAGTGGCCAGCATACATGCATCTGATATGTTCATTCATGGTGCTCATGAGGGAAATTCAGGTTTGATTCTGGCCTGCAACAAGTCCTGATCCTATTTCCCCTCTTTCTCACGAATATTTTCATAATAATGTTTAATACTGATTCTAAGTCAGCACCATATTGTGGTGGCCAGCATATGTGCATCTGACAAGTTCAATCATGGTGCTCATGAAGGAAATGCAGGTTTGAATCTGGCCTGCAATGTCTGCTGATTCCATTCCCCTCCTCTCCCCATAATAATTTGCTGTCATTCTCCACTATCTGTCCAATAAAGTAAAAATAAATAAATAAATAAAAATAGTGATTCTTCACATCACAGTTGAGGCAAAAACAGAGATTAAATCGAGATAGAAAAAAGGGAGCCCAAGTGAATCAGGGCTACATCTCCCAGCAGGCATCTGTGTAAGGAAGTACAGCTCAGGGGAAGCAGAGGCCTAAATCAATTATCATGTTGTGAAAAACGGAGGAAGAACATGAAAGTCTCAGTGGTAATTATAGCACAGACTTGCCGCTGTACCGTGAGGCCACTCTTCAGGCGGTGCCAGTTAAGGGGAAACAGCAGCAGCGGGGATCTTGTAATAGCGACTGCCAAGCTTGGCAAACGCCTAAAAGACGCCCTGCAGCTCACCTGTGGGTTACACCCTGAGTGAGTAACCCAGGCTGGAATCAGAGACATTCAGAGGCCTGATGGCTGGAGAATCTGGGCTGGGGCATTAATGATCTCATTAGAAACAAGACAATTATGAAAACTTGAGATAATATTCCAGTACTTATCTGTATATTACTTCTATTTCATTCTACAGTTGCTTACCACATCTGAACTAAGACCCCTTATGCATGAAACAGATTTTTTTGCCACAGCAACTCTGTCTATTTGTGCATACGCATATCTGTGCATGCACTTCAGGCCACATTGCTGCTTACTCAAGCCTGACCAATCTGAAGAGAGACACAAAGACCTAGAAAGCACAAAGCCAATGCATCAAATTTTGTGGCTTGAACATTATCACAGATATTGACTTTCAATTAAATGTATATGCCATATTTACCCCATATTGTGAAATATGCTGGATCGCCATTTACTGCCGTGACATTTAGCTATGATATATTTGATTATAGTGATGGATTTACCACTGAAGTCAATTAGGGTTAGTCAAGCGAATTTGATTTGACCTCTACTAAGCTGATATTCATGAAATATTGCTCTTTAGGTCAACAAGAAAACAGGCCGCAAACAGTTCTGCACTGAGATTCCATTCAGTAATCACATTAGACCTTGGGTTATGAAATGAGGTGCATAGTTCAAAAAGAAAAAATTCTTGCCATATTTAGTTTTTAATGTCTAAGGCTGTGTGTCCAATCAAATGGGTTGCAAAAAGAATAACCATGGATTGTGCTAACATGTGTTTCATGTTCAAACTATAGTAACACTTATTTACAAAATTTATGGTAACACTTTAGTACGGGAAACACATATTCACTATTGTCTACAACTATTGGCTCAGTAAACTCCTAATTTACTGCTTATTAATAGTTAGTAAGGTAGTTGTAGCGTTTAAGTTTAGGTATGGGGTAGGATTTAGGGATGTAGAATATGGTCATGCAGAATAAGGCATTAATATGTACTTTATAAGTACTAATAAACAGCCAATATGCAAGCTAATAAGCAACTAGTTAAAAGTGAGAATTGTTTCCCATACTAAAGTGTTACCAAATTTATTTTTGCATATTGCTAGGTCTATGAATATTTAAAGAACCTTTTTTTACCATAATGCTGGACTACTACTTGATGTCCAATGTAAAATAATCTTTGAATGGAAAATAAAACATATTATTAACATTAACAGTAACTCTACAGGGCCCTCATTTAACCTACCGGTGTGGCTGCTGTCCTCTTCTTCTTGGGAGCGGATGATATCAAAGGGCGGAGCCTAAAGAAACAAGGTAGAAAGGTAAAATAATTATTTAGTGAATCTTCAATGGCCTCATCCTTCTTCACAGCAGCTCATGCATTGAAAGAAGAGCTCAAAAGCCCATAACAAGCCTAATTTTCCTTCTAAAAATATGAAAATATGAAGCATACTTCCTGCCCCCTCCTTCACTCCCACCCCACAGCAGATTACTGAGGCATATCTAAAGCAATAGATTCACACTGAGACCTGCACTACTGAGGCTAAAGAAGCCCTGTGGTGCTGATGAAATGCTTAGCTTACACTTCCCGGCGACTGGATTTAAACATCAAACACCAGCACTATTTAGGGCTAATATTAAAGAGACCAGTATAAAACATTAATTAGTTTGATGGGGGAAGGGAGAGAGGAAGAGGGAACGTTCTGAAATGAGAATGACCTTGATCTGGCTTCATGTTAGTCCAGTGTGCACCATGAAGACAGACTGCTATTTATGTCATAATTATGATGTGCTAGCTCAGAGCTAAATTGGTATAATGGCAGTTCAATGTTTTGTCTGTGCATTTCTATATATAAGACAGAAGAAGAATATGTAGGTAAGCTATTTTTGTACAAAATAAATAGGAGTATATGCTATACTCAAAAAATGCTTTTTTTTTAAAAAAAGTGAATGCTTAGAGCTTGTCTCATATCAATTGGTCAAAGCTCCACCTGATCTCATAAGGTTCACCTTAGAGTGTGCCAAAAATCATCAAAAATACTGAAAGGCTTGGTGTGTAAAGTGTCTTTGAATACCCAAAGGCTCACCTGAATGTGCCAGAATGACTGAGAATAAAAACAGCATTACAAGTAAGCAAGAATTTGCACAACGCTATGCAAAACAGCACTGACTGTGAAAAGAAAGTTGCCTTCAAAGATTTTACAGCAAATTCCGCAGAAAATGCAAGTCAAATAATCCACAAATTTTGGAAAGCTTTATCAAAACAGACATGAAAGTGTTAGTTCACCCAAAAATGAAAATTCTGTCATTAATTACTCACCCTCATGTCGTTCCACACCCGTAAGACCTTCGTTCACCTTCGTTCAAGTTTCAAAGCATTACAAATCTTTTGTTTCGAATCAGTGGCTCGGAGCGTGTATCAAACTGCCAAAGTCATGTGAGCCAAATTTAAATTTCGAAATGTTTTAAAACACTTATGACGTAACGAAGCCTCATTTACTGAAATCATGTGACTTTGGCAGTTTGATACACGCTCCGAACCACTGATTCGAAACAAAAGATTTGTTAAGCTTCGAAGCTTCATGAAGCAGTGCTTTGAAATCGCCCATCACTAGATATTGTTGAATAAAGTCGTTATTTAGTTTTTTTGGCGCACAAAAAGTATTTTCGTCACTTCATAACATTAAAGTTGAACCACTGTAGTCACATGAACTGTTTTAAATATTTCTTTAGTACCTTTCTTTTGAAAGACATTTGAAAGAGTTAATTATCTTGCTGGCAATGGAGGCCTCACTGAGCCATCGGATTTTATCAAAAATATTTTAATTTGTCGTCCGAAGATGAACGAAGATCTTACCGGTGTGGAATGACATGAGGGTGAGTAATTAATGACAGAATTTTAATTTTTGGGTGAACTAACCCTTGAAGGGTGTAAATTGTTCACTTTTTTTTGATGTATTAATTTATGGTATACTTGCACTAGTACTGAAAGTACTGCATATGCAAATGCAGCTTCACATAGAGTCTCAATATTGTATAAATATACAGAACAACTCACACAAATACACTCACACAGGCATATAAACACAAAGTAAAATGCAGAAAAGCTGGGCAGCGACTGTGCCTCCCTGGTGAGATCTCCCCAAGGACTTAGTGAGAGCACTTTCTTGGCCGATAAGGGAAAGTGCTGCTAATTAATCTGCTTAAGGAAGAGAGGAGGAGGAGAGAAAGAGCGAGCGAGAGAGAGAGAAAGTACATGCTGAGAAAGGGGCTTCCTTTGTCGTAACTCATTAGGAGTGGCGGCCTACATTAGCCATCTGCAGCATGCTGGCCAGGCAGAGCCGAGTTGAGTCTGTTCTGGCCAGATCTACTCTATGCACCAGTGTCCTGGACCTGGCACACATCCTCAACATAACTCCAGTATTAGGATTATCCAACACATTACTGGAAAACACAATCACCCCCGAGCGGCCTCGCAGAGTGAATAGTCTTGGGAAGAGGCGCAGATCTACAACCCAAGTGTGACTAATACACTTACAAATCTTCAGCCATGGTAGTGAAATGGCCTCCAGCTGAATCTAGAGCACATATTGAGTATCGGATGCCTCTGCTTGCGGGGACTCAGAAACGTAGATAATCTTACAATACAGAATGCATGAGCTCAGCTGAAGTGAGTGAGGATGGTGCTAAAGATGAACCAGACAGAAGACCTGAGCAGATAGTTCAAGCGATTGTTTTGTCTTCTTCTAGAGCACGTCAAGGAGGAACAGTGGCAGATCTTTTTAAAACAAGACAGATTTATTTGAGAATCAAATTATGTAAAACAATAAGACTTGTTTTCAGAGAACATATCTTGAAATACTCAAGTTTATTTTTCTAACCCACTGGCAAATAGGTTTTTTTTTCTTGTTTTAAACAAAAACTTTACAAAACTTTGTGGAATGTATGCTTAAAATAAGAAAAAAAAAAAAACTGTTACCAGAGGGTTAAAAAAAAAAAACTTAATTCAAGACAGATTCTTTGTAAACAAGTGTGAGGAGTCGACTTAGCTGTAACTGGGTCCTCGAAACACTACAGTAAAGGGCAACTGCTATAAAGTAAACTAATTACTGTTATTTGCCTTGTTTTAAAGGTGCTAAAAGGGATGTTAGTCGCCTCACTAACTTTCGACCACCACTGAATTAGACCACAAAAAAGCTCTACAAAATCCCGTCCTCCAATTCGAATGTCAGCTAACCTGGCTGCTCAAAATGACGGACAGGTAGTAAATGCCTCAAAGTGCTCAGACAACAATTGTCGTCAGATTCATTTTTTATTTCGGTTTACAGTGGTTTTTCAGAGACTGGTGTGATTCCTCAGGACTCCTATTTCAGTAATATCTGTCTGGTAGTTCCATGAATTTATGTTGCAACTTACTCCATAAAGCAAAAATACAGCAAGATTCACTTTTCTAAATGTATCCTACACTGCTCATAATAAACTTGATAACCCAGTACAATAAGGTTGTTCCAAACAGTAGGCACCAATATTGACTTTATTTCAGTGGTTCTCAACCTTTTTGACTATAAATGCCCTTTTGTCCAACACAATATTCAAAAGTCATCCTGTGACACCCTTGGAAGTTTGCTGAGACCCCTTGGTTGAGGCCCACTGCTCTACTTCCAGATAAGACATCTTGTTTCATCCAAAACTGAAGACAGCACTACATATTTTTTTATCTTTTTTATTCCATACTGACAAAAAACAGATTTAAAAAAAAAGAAAACAAGAAAAAAAAAAAAAAAAGACTATTTATCTAAATATTAGTGTGTACTATGCATTTTGGTGTTTGGTGTGAGTATTGCATTAGTTTTTTAGCAACTGTGAGCATTATAAATAAGGATGCAATCTAACTTAATGTAATATGACAAACTTCCAGTGATAATCAAATTATTTGTCCACAAAGCCAATTTAACAACATATAAGGCCAGATTTACTAAACGAGGCAAATTAGCATGAGAGCGTAATTCCACAAATGCGCCGATAGGAGTGCCAAGTTTTGCACGTGTACTACTGCTGACGCGCAAATTAAAGAACACAGATGCAGTCAAATCATTTACATAATGACCAACGCAATCTACCAAGAGCAGTGCAAAAAGAGCAGAACCAAGCGTTGGGTCGCAAATAAGCAGAGCTGATACTCATCAGGTGTGGGTCGACACAGGCGTTACATGTTACATGTAACTTGTTACATGTAATCTGACAAACACGTACACGCACACACACACACATATATATATATATATATATATAGAGAGAGAGAGAGAGAGAGAGAGAGAGAGTCCAACATGGCTTGTCAAATGATATGTTCGGATAACATCTTCCTCTGGCATTCCAAAGAAATTAATACAAGTAGAAAATATTTTCTGCCTTCTACCACGCGCTCTCTGTTCTCTGCGGTGTCTCCTCCTAGCAGCAGCAATTGCAGCCATGTCGCAAAATGGTTTAAAGGGTTAGTTCACCCAAAAATGAAAATAATGTCATTTATTACTCACCCTCATGTCGTTCTACACCCGTAAGACCTTCGTTCATCTTCGGAACACAAATTAAGATATTGTTGATGAAATCCGATGGCTCAGTGATGCCTCTATTGAGAGCAAAGCCATTGAAACTCTCAAGATCCATAAAGGTACTAAAAACATATTTCAAACAGTTCATGTGATTTCAGTGGTTCTATCTTAATATTATAAAGTGACAAGAATACTTTTTGTGCGCCAAAAAAACAAAATAACGACTTTTCAACAATATCTATATGGGCAGAGTTCAAAACACTGCTTCAGAGCTTTATGAATCGAATCAGTGAATCGGAGCGCCAAAGTCACGTGATTTCAGCAGTTTAGCCGTTTGATAGGAGATCCGAATTACTAATTCGAAACAAAAGATTCATAAAGCTCAGAAGCTTCATGAAGCAGTGTTTTGAAATCGGCCCATATAGATATTGTTGAAAATTCATTATTTTGTTTTTTTGGCGCACAAAAAGTATTCGTATCGCTTTATAATATTAAGATAGAACCACTGAAGTCACATGAACTGTTTCAAATATGTTTTTAGTACCTTTATGGATCTTGAGAGGTGCAGTAACAATGCTGGCAATGGAGGCCTCACTGAGCCATCGGATTTAATCAAAAATATCTTAATTTGTGTTCCGAAGATGAACGAAGGTCTTACGGGTGTAGAACGACATGAGGGTGAGTAATAAATGACATTATTTTCATTTTTGGGTGAACTAAACCTTTAAGACATGCTTTTTTTTGGGGCATTAAAATAAGGTGCAAATACCAGTAAATTGACTAGCGCAAACATTAGAAAATCACATTGCGTGATTCATTTGAATACTCTCCTCTCATAAATTTTGTGTCTGAAAGGAAAACTCGAACAAATGCATATGCAATAAGGTCAGCCGCAAAAACAAGTCCACGCCTTTTCAGCGCTAATTGTCTTTTGTAAAACCCGAAAGTAGTTTTTTAATGCCAAAAGAGGGTTTGCACTGGCGCAAGCTGTGAGTAAATCTGGCCCTTAATGTGTAATGTACTGTTATGTGACCAATAAGACAGCAGGTGGGGATACTTTATTACAATATTGTAGAAAAAAATATCAGCAAAAATATCCATTGTGGTCATGGCTGGTTAGAACAAAAACATGTGCATCACATTTACTTTTGAACTCGAAATTCTGTGAGCGAAACGCATTCATCTCTATAGGAATCCGCACATCTGTAATTTCCAACACTGGCAATTCGTAACTAGCCTACTTACGTTTTTCTGTGAGATCAGGTTGGTAATTTCGCATAAGTGACACGTGAGGCAAAAAGTAGCAGCCTATGAAGACAGCAGACAGCAAGGCAGCTCATCAGGGTTTGGATCAGAGCCATTAGCTCACAATATGATGCACATGTCAGACGTTTTTGCTCTAACACAGACACACTTAAACCGGCTCCTGAGTACAGTGAATACTGACCCTCCCACGGCCTTCTCTATAAATCACTGATGCAATTTATGACAGACCGTCTGCTCGTCTCTAAACACATTACAATCAGCCGACACACGGGCGGCACTGAGGACCTTTAACCAGGCAGAATTAACCGCCAAAACTCCAGTGTCAGATTGGCAAAACACTGTAAACACATCCAATTATTCTTCAAGAGCTCTTTTATGCATTTAATAGCGGGCATCTGCCGCCCAGAGATGTCAGATCAGTGAGCGTCAGAGAGAGAGAGAGAGAGAGAGGAAATGAGAGAAATAGAGAACAGGACTGTTCAGATATGTCTATCTCGAGGACAAGCTCTAAATGTGACTGTTGAACCCTGGTCTTCTCCATCCCTGTTTCCACAGCACTGCCCCTTCATGCCCGGCAGGGGCTGACCACATCACAACACAATCCCCCACAACCCCCCTGGGTAGAACACTCACATATTACACACACGACTGCGAGTGACACTGAGCTGAACGGCCTCTGGCATGTGACCTGGACCACTGGGAACCGTGAAGGTCCTGTATGTGTTTGGAGGTTAGATGTCAAGATGGCTCCTGTATAAACACACATTCAGTATTGTGTGTGCATACTCTGAAAAGTGAAGGGTAAGTGACTGATGATGTCAGTAGGTGTGTGTTTGGTCTGTGAGGTAAGTGTGAATTTCAATGGAGTGTGATACAGTGGAGTGGGGTCACATTAAGGCCAGAAACCAAATACGTAAGATTTGAGACTATGAACAAGGTTGTTTGAATTTACACAGTCTTCATTTACCCTAAATTCCTGTTTTTGTATGCTGTGTCTCATTAGTTCCCTATGAGTTAGTGTATCATGCACATTTGGGCATGGGCAAGGGTCTTGATTCTCTGAACACTGAGACACTGATGACTTAATTTCAAACTTAATTTTGAGCATTAAAACATCACTAGTACAGCAACATCGCTGTTGAGACTGGAGACATGATGACAGTTCCAGTAAGTGAACATATGCATTTTGAGAATTTTTAATGAGCGAACATACAGACTGTTCTACATCAACTGTTTTTTGTGTCAGACCGTGAGATATACATACATCTTAGCTAAGACTTTCGTCGCAAATTACGGCATTGACTGGCATTTTAAGTGGCCAGAGTCTGTGTTCATTCTGACATCTTTATTTACATGGAAAATGTGAAATACTGTGATGCAGGTTACTAATAATATGATGCTCGTGTCCACCAAGCGGTACGGTTCAGTTCAGTACAGTGAAGTACGATTCGGGACGGTAAACTCTGATCCAGCTTGCGTTTCCACCGCCAACAGTACCCTTACTTGATAGGCGTGGTGTGTGCTGGAAAGTAGCGATCGACGTCATTCTCGTGTGAAGAAGAAAGTGACAGTAAACAACAATGGAGGACATACAGCAGCTTTGTTTGAGCAAAGGCTGAAGGCTGCAAGGAAAAACAGACGAAAAATACACATTGTGTAGCAACGGTATTGTGTTGTCATTCCCCTTGTAGCACACGCAAGTGATGATTCTCTGTCAACTAGGGCTGCAACAAACAATTATTTTGATAATCAATTAATCTACCGATTATTGGAGCGATTAATTGACTAATCATCAATTATTGCACTGATCAATCAGTATGCTTTTTTCGATTATTCCACTAGCAATTAGTTAAAATACTGAGTTATACTTTAACTAATAAATAAAACAAGGAAATCACTTCAGCTTTTGAAAGTGTATTTTTAATGAATTTGTTAAAAATACTGTTAAAATGACTGGTACTGTTTTTATTAAGTCTGGGAATTGTAATAACTTTTTAATAAGAGTAAAATTATGAATATGTAATATTGTGCATATTTTTTGAAAAATGCTCCTCTCTAGATTTCTTCTTTTTTTTTAACTATCGAGTTTATGGTCACTGAATGGCTTTCCTGAGGTAAATGTAACATTTTGTGACATATTTGTTTGAAAGTCGTTTTATTTGACGTCTTTCTGCGGTTGAAACTCTGAATAAGTGATTACATTAGAGATGGATTCATTTCAGTAAATTGTACTGTATCTTTCAACATACTTTTTGATGTTCATTCATGTTTATTTCGTGCTGTAACAGCAGAAAAGAGGAAGAGAGAGTTCACGTGCCGCTTGACCTGAGGCGCTACAGCGATCTGTCATGCCACATTAAAGAGCTCCAAAACCACATGTATTGTTTGAATCCCTTAGTAAAATTGACAGAATTTAAAAGCTGAGACTTTCTTTTATATCAAAAGTAACCTGATCTGTCTTATCTGTTGGCGCATTGTCTGTGTCCTCTTTGCTTTGCGATGTATCTTTCACTGCGGTAGGGCAAAAATCTCCATCTCATTTTCTCCTCCATCGTTGTTTTACCTTATTTTGTAAAGGCCGTTTGACTAAGTCTTTGCCCGTTCCCTTTGTAAACACTTGCTCGGTACTTCCGCCTACGTCACGTATGACCATTCCAACGTGATGATCGCATCACAGAGCTAGTGCGAAACAAGCATTTGTGGTTAAAAAAGTACATAAATTTGTCTTTTTTTTAGAAAATGACGGATTGTTTTGCTAGACAAGACCCTTATTCCTCAGCTGGGACGTGTGGCGTGAGAACAGTGAGTTTGAATGAGAGTTGGTGGCCCTGCATGACAGCATTTTTTGTAGTTATGCTAAACGTTATGTTTGTTATGTTTTATGCTATGTTAAACTGCCACATTTTATGGGTTTGACTTTGTTTGCACTATGCACTCCGAAGCGCTGTGTCTTCTTCTATTGGATTCGATCTGGGAGGGCTGCATTACAGTATTGCACTACAGCGCCCCACTGGTCAAACCACGTTATTGCAGGCCCTTCAAATAGGTCAAATGAGATCAAAAGACTATTCGACAACAAAAATATTTGTCGACAATTTTTTATTGTCGACGTTGTCGATAATGTCGACTAATCGTTTCAGCCCTACTGTAAACCAATCAACGCTCTAAACCGCACCGCTCAGTGGAAATGAGCCATAATTGCCTTTACGATATCTTATGGCTCGTTTCCACCGAACGGTACTGTTCAGTACAGTACAGTACGGTACGCAATTTTTGCCATTTCCATTGTCAGAAGTTGTGAATGGTACCCTAATTCCGAACCATACTGTACCACTTTTTGGGAGCCTTCCGTTGGAGTACCTAGCACAATAGTACCTATAGTACCGGTAACAAAAGGGTGGAGCTACACTCAATGCAGAACGTTGATTGGTTGACAGAGAATCGTCACTTGTGCGTGCTACAAGGGGAATGACAACGCAATACAGTTGCAACACAATGTGTATTTTTTGGCTGTTTTTCCTTGCAGCCTTCAGCCTTCGCTCAAACAAAGCTGCTGTATGTCCTCCATTTTGTTTACTGTCACATTCTTGTTCACGTGAGAATGACTGTCTTGAATGTCGATTGCTACTTTCCGGCATACACCATGCCTATCAAGTAAGGGTAATGTTGGTGGTGGAAACGCAAGCCGGATCAGGGTTTACTGTCCCGAATCGTATTAATCGTAGCCATTAATCCATTTGCATGTGTGACCCAAAACCGCCAATTTTGCCTTCCGACAAATAAAATCATTTATGATCCTTGAAAAGTCTTCCTTGTGACCCTTGAAACAATCTTACTAAGAGGACGATCTTTCAATGGAACCTAAAGGTTTGAATCAGAGTTAAATATGACAGAATACAAGGTTCAATTTAATATATTGAGTGATGAACTTCATTAAATTGAAAAAAGTCTGTCAAACTAGCAAAGCCATAGAGGCAAAACAGTATGATCTTCACATGTACTGTATACAGGAGGTTCAAGGCACATTCACACACTACAACATCAGGTAGCATCTGTGCATTGCTTCCCCCTCACAGGATTTTCACAGGTGCCTGGCACCAGGCGAAAGTGTGAAGTCAAAATCGGTACATCTGCAGAACAGAACTGTGACATCTTTACTGGAAATAAATCACCGGAACCAGATGGCTGACCTGCATTATTGAACAGAGTGCTACATTTTGGGTGTCCCTCTTGTGACCTCTCAGGAGGAGGTAAAAACGGGCCAATCCACAGGTCAGACGGGGTGCCCTCAGGGCTGAGTGGGTGAAGCTGGTGAGGACGCCCAGCCCTTATGCCAGGCTTCACACACCCCCCGGCAGCCTGCACCCGCCCTGGGCCAGATGGTGAATGAGCTGGCTAATGGAGCGAATTCATGCAAGACAAATTTGCCCACTTAACAATCAATCCCAACACTGCTCTGTCATCAATAATTTCCTAGGATCTCCCAGGACTCTTTTAAAGGCAGACTGAATCACTGATGTAAACACCATCAGGTCTGTGAGAGATAAACCCTTGAATAAACTGGCAATCAAACAAAAGCATATACAATTGTTCGATATGCAGTCTAAAGAATGTTTTCAGAAATACATAACTGAATCAGGTTGGATTTATTAGATTATTTATTAGATTATTACGGAAACATTATTTTTAATATTATTATTTTTATTAGTATAAGTATACAATATTTATATATAATAAAGTAAAAAATATTATATAATAATTATAATCATAAATATACAATATAAAAATTATAATCAATACAAATTCATATCAATACATTAACCACTAAAATCCATAATAAGACAGATTCTAAATTGCGATTGGGTTAACCGCAACCAAATCTGGAGCAATAACCACACGTTTTATATTAATATGCTTGCTTGGAAACCATAAATAGCCTACAGTAAAGTTAATGAACTATTTTATTTGTGGAAGATTGTTTATTATGATTGATTCTTAATAAAATAAATAATAATTATTAATAAAATAAATGTAACTATTTACTGAACATTAGTGTCTATAATCATGCCACAGAACGCCTTACTCACGTTAAAATTACTGCAATGCACAGCTTCTCATGGCTTATTTCTTTAATAACATAAGATAAGAGCTTTGGTACTTGTAGTCTAAATTTACACAGCTGTTTCCTCATCCTCCAGCTGCAGATTAAACATGTGTAATTCAAAGTATGCATGAGTATTTGAGTACCAAAGCTAACAATCTATTCACATATGGGTTATATATAACATGTTGAAGGCTGTAGGGCGGAAATCAAACACTTCCACTATTACTGATGTATTCTTATGGGCTTTGTAGCTAGGCAACACATTTAAACGGCTCTTAGTGTGATCTCATTTTTAAAAAAAAAAAACTGGCCCAGACTCAGCCATTTCAGAGGGAGCACTTTTGCTCTGCTGGGCCCATATGCCAGTCTGTCAATAATGCATGTCGATGAAATCTGACAGGGGAGGGAAGTAATATTTCTGTTGAGCCAATATCATACAGCAGCTGGCTTTGTGTAAATAAATCTAAGGGGGGAGAGGGGTGTAATGGGTGGAGGCTCTCCACCAGCTTTGGGTGCCACTCCGCAGCTGTAATCCCTGCTCTCCAGCTGGGGGTATCTGCGTTTAAGTTGTAGGGGTAGACGGAGAGCAGATTGAGGTGCAGGTCTAAACATGAAATGCAAATATTCATAAATATTTAAAAATTAATTAGCTAAAATATAGATTTATCAGGGCTCCAGAATGGGACTAAAATACTTACAATACTTACAAAAAATAAAATGCACCAGCCGTATTGTCCGATTCACAAAAAAGGCTATAATGAACCAATTCTTTTTAATGAGTTGATCTAAAGCTGCGGTCACATTAGCGTACTGTCAATAGCACAGTGATGTACAAAGCACAGCTCACACAAGTCACTTTCAAACCAAGCAGCTTTCTTTTGGTCAGTTCAAGGAATTTACATGAAAATTGAACTTGAAAATGAATGAATCTGCATGGGGAACTTTTACACCCTCACGCAAAACTCCCAATTCCGTGGTAAATGTGACAGCTCCTTGAAGGATTAGTTGATAAAATCCGATGGCTCAGTGAGGCCTCCATTGACAGCAAGATAATTAACACTTTCAAATGCCCAGAAAGGTACTAAAGAAAGCTACAAAAGATTCGTAAAGCTTCGAAGCTTTATGACACACTGTTTTGAAATCGTCCATCACTAGATATTGTTGAATAAAGTCGTTATTTTGTTTTTTTGGCCCACAAAAAGTATTGTCGTCGCTTTATAACATTAAGGTTGAACCACTGTAGTCACATGAACTGTTTTAAATATATTGTTCGAGATGCATCAGCGCTGCGCAGACCAATCGGTGTATGACATCAAAGTACCGCGAGAGTGATTAAAAAGCATAATGAGTCGTATGCTCTCCAATCGCTCTCGCGGTACTTTGATGTCATACGCCGTTCGGTCTGCGCAGCCCCGATGCACCTCGAACAATATATTTAAAACAGTTCATGTGACTACAGTGGTTCAACCTTAATGTTATAAAGCGACGACAATACTTTTTGTGCGTGAAAAAAAAAAATAAACGACTTTATTCAACAATATCTAGTGATGGACGATTTCAAAACAGTGTGTCATAAAGCTTCGAAGCTTTACGAATCTTTTGTTTCGAATCAGTGGTTCGAAGCGCGTATCAAACTGCCAAAGTCACGTGATTTCAGTAAACGAGGCTTTGTTACGTCATAAGTGTTTCAAAATGTTTTGAAACTTCAATGGTTCACGTGACTTTGGCAGGTTGATACACGCTCCGAACCACTGATTCGAAACAAAAGATTTGTAAAGTTTCGAAATAATGTTACAAAATGTTACAAAACATGTTACAAAACATTTCTAATTCAAATAAATGCTGTTCGTTCAAACTTTCTATTCATCAAAGAATCTGAAAAAATGACGGTGTCCACTAAAATATGAAGCAGCACAACTGTTTTCAACATGAATAATAATAGGAAATGTTTTTTGAGCAGCAAATCAGCATATTAGAATGATTTCTGGAGGATCATGTGACACTGAAGACAGGAGTAATTATGCAGGAATAAATTTACAGGAATAAATTACATTTTAAAATGTATTCAATTAGAAAACAGTTATTTTAAATTGTAATAATATATCACAATATTACTGTTTTAAATGTATTTTGATCAAATAAATGCAGATTTGGTGAGCTTTTGGTGAGATTTCTTTCAAAAACATCAAAGTAGTGTACTTCTGTAGACGCCAAGAGTCTGTGAGATTTCAACATGATTTTTGAAAATATTGTGGATAATATTTAAATTCTCTGTGAAGAACTACACTGTCCACAATCCCATGGCAGTGCCTTGAATCGACCAATCAGAGAAGTCGATGTTGCCAAAGAAACGAGAGCCACGCCCATAATTGCAAATGACAATCAAATCAATGTCCAACAAACAACTTAAATATTTACATATACAGTCAAACCAAAAATTATTCAGACACAAGATATAATTTTGTATATTTTTTTACTAGTGGTTGCAGGACACTATAGTTCATTTATGTAAGAGAGGATAGCAAAATAAACTGTGACATATTATACCCAAAATTTCTTCATACAGTGGACTACCAGTAAAATTGATAAAAATTTGGGACCAAAAATTATTCAGACACTTTGACCTGACCAGGTTTTGCTTAAGTGTTATCTGACATAATTAAGATTAATATTTTCTGACACAGTTTAACTCTGAGATTTTTTTTTTTTTTTTTTACCATTTTTTTAAACTATAGTGAATAAACTGTATTAATTAATGAAATGTTCAAGGTGTCTGAATAAATTTTGGTTTGACTGTACCTGACTATTTATACTATTTATTTCTACTTCAAAAATACCTAATTTTATATTTTTAATAATAAATATTAATAAATCAGTAGTAGTGTACCATTCGCAATGCTTCATGGGCAGTAGTTCATTGATACATGAAAGACATCAATTAAAAATTTGAGCTTTCTCTGATTTTCAGAGCTGGGCAGTTTTGTTCATGGCTTTTTTTGAAATCTCTATTAAGACAATGAATGTGAAAATACTTATAGACCCAAGAATGCTAAAAAAGTGTGGTGTCAGAATGTTTTGTTACCAAAATTATTACTAAACTACAGCAATTACGAGAAGTTTTGATCTCTAGCATTTGGGTTGTCTTGTAGATCTTTGATCAGCTGTGGATTTCCTTTTATTATTACTGTGATTTCGTTATGGCTACTCTAAAATCCAAAGTTATTTCTAATGACCTTACAAGATTAAATGAAACAATCCAGCTGCTTTGTCTCGACCAAACATGATTCCCATCAGCAGGATGTGGCTCCCTTACTCCCACCACCAGACATCCTCCAGGCTCAGATCTCAACCCACTGATAAATGGCATCCTCAAACAATAGAGCCCTCCATGCTGAGAGACCCAGCCTAAAACCTTTTTCACCAAGCTTAGAGGTTGAGAACCAGGCACAAGATGATCCTTAGAAGTCCTTCCTACTGTCTCCTCTCACTTAGGCCTAAAGTCCAACCACAAGAGATTTTCTGTGAAAAAAGTCTTTAGAGAACAACATTGCTTTACCGCTAGACGGTCCCATGCCGGTCCTGGGTCAACGTGACCACACTAGAAACAAACAAAATGACTCATTCTGCTGATCTAGTTGCTAGGAGGTGGTGAAAGGACCATTGAGACGGACCGAATGACACACTGTACAGTCGGTTGCCTTGGTTTCCTGCCCTCTAGAACGCAACATGACGGGTTCTAACAGTATGGACATTGATAGCCCACTCTAATAATGAGGGAAAAGCCATACTGCTGGAAGTGGACTAACATTAGGGTGGAAACAATGACATTTTAGTATGGGAAACTGAGCCGGGTCAAACAGAAAGGGAGGATCTGCAAAACGCATCAGGGCACACAGGCTCAATGGCTATTTCCGGATGCGCCTGGCAAAATAAATGAGAGGTGCTGTGAACTTTACTCAGTGTAGGCCTGGTGGAAAGCACATCTCAGGAACAACTCTAACTCATTCCATCTGACCTTAAGCTAACATTTACAAATCAATCTCCACTCATGTTGTCATGGAGCTAAAAAACCAGACTGGATCTAGTAGAGCAGAAATACGTATACTTCTTCGCTCCCAAGTGCCCAGGGTCGACACTGCTCCTCAAATCGTGAGTCTGATTTCAAAGCGGTAGCTGTTACTGTAAAACGAGGATCAGAAACAGGATCAGGCAGCACGCTGGAGCTGGGAGGTGAAGCGTTCTGTCGGGCTGTCACTTTTTCTGAGGTATGCCGAGAAGAGAGGCATAGACAGGTCATCCCCACGTATCGAGATCAGATTTACACTTCAAAAAGCAAATCCCGGCAGTTTTAAGAACGGTAAGCCTTTACTAAAAGACAAGGGTAGAAAAGGAAGAGGGTTTGAAGAGGTGAAAAAGGAGGAAAGAAATTAAAGAAAAGAAACTGGATGGCAATTATCGTCTTATCTTTCAGGAGGAGTGCTTCTCCGTTGCTGTTAGTTTGGAGGTCGTGCAGAGGTTTAATCTGGCAGCTGGTGTTTGAGGCTGGTAAAGGGGGATGGAAGTCTGGGAGCTACTAAAGGCAGTGAAGAAGTGTAACAACAGCATTTTTATGCAAGCAAATAGATCTGTGGTAGTCTATTCATCCCCAAAAATAACTTATATACCAGTTCATATACCAAAATATCTTCGAAGAAATGTGCTTTGATCAGCTGGAGTGAGAGTTCTGTGACAGAGAGCACTGCATGCATTTTGAATGCTAAGCAATTGGGCAATTTTAGGCATTTACTTCTGCACACTTAGTAAATCCAAAAGAGAAAAGGGGCTACAGGCTCTTTTGAACCATTATGTTTCTAAAAGTACTGCGTGAAATATCTTAGACAGTTGCTACTTGCAAGTCGTGGCAACACAACTGAAAACTCTTTGCGCTCCCACAGCAGCTCATTACAAAGGCTCCCATGATTCAACAGGAGTGGGAACAAGCTCTCTCAACTGGAGCTGGAACTAAATTCAAGTTTATCGTCCAATTTGGTCCACAGTGTCATCAGACTATGATGATTTAATATTTTTACACTGGCCTCTGCTGGTTCGGCCAGCTTATGTGGTGAACAACAGTTCAAGCAAGGTAAGTTAACTTACCTCATGCCTTGCAACAACAGGGGATTTTCATGAATAATTCTTTGTATTAAATTAACAAATAAAGTAAATAAAAAAAGGACTTATAAATATAAGTACCCTATGGTCTTAAACACAGAATTCCTTAAAAAAATAAGAAACATTTTACTCAATAAAAAGTGATAAACATAGACATACTCTACCATTCAAAGGTTTGGGGTCAGTAAGATTTTTTTTTTTTTTTACATTGCTACAAAAAAATTCTATTAAAAAAAAATGCTGTTCTGTTGAACTTTCTACTCATCAAAGAATCCTAAAAAACTGTCAACAGTTTCAAAAAAATATTAAGCACAACTGTTTTTAACATTGATAATAATAAGAAATGTTTCTTGAGCACCAAATCAACATATTGGAATGATTTCTGAACAATCCTGTGACTGGAGTAATGATGCTGAAAATTCAGCTGTGTCATCACAAGAATAAATTACATTTTAAAATATATTAAAACAGAAAACAGTTATTTTAAATTGTAATAATTTTTTTTACTGTATTTATTATCAAATAAATGTAGCCTTGGTAAGCATAAGAGACTTCTTTCAAAAAAAAATCTACCTTTTTAAAGGTAGTGTAACAAAAATAATAATCATTTAAAAAAAAAATATTGCATTCCCACCAGACAAAGCAAATGATAACACTAGCACACTAGCCAGCTATGTTTTTATATCTTCAGGATATCCATTATATTTATAGTTTAAAAATCTCAAATTTAATAAAACTAATGTGAAAGTTTGTTTCAAACACGTTCGTGAATATAAGATTGAAAATAAAGGGGTCAGTAAATTGTCTTTTCGAGGCTTCAGGATATGAGATCTCCGACAGCGTTCGTATGTCTGATTCATCATCATCTCACCATTCAGTATGAAATTAGTAATTATCATTAACGAAATGGACTGGAGGAAAGACATCACACAATGAGAAATTATCTTTCAACGCCAAAGTGTAGAAGTCATGATCTTGCGCTCCGTCTGTCGTATATTCATTACTTTTCTCACAGGGACGTTTGGAGCCCTGGAGGACTATTAATTGGAGAAGGGGCAGGCTCCCAGCATGCACTACAGGGTGCCAGGTGATGGCAGACAGACAGTCCTGGCACTGAATTGATGACAAGCTTTCTCCTGGTGGAAATGACTGTGAAGGTCAGCCAAAGGAGCAAAGCAAAGACAAAATGTTGGAGGCCGACAAGAAGAAAAATGTAGTCCTCCAAGGGCAAGGGAACAGCCTTTTTGATCATGTCCTTTGTCTGAGGAACAAAAGAGGCTTTTTACCACTTGGAGTGGGTCCCCATTACTACATAAAGACCGACTTAGTGGTTTCTGGGAGTGAAGAAGTAGAAAAAGTTGCAAAGCGCAGTGTGAGCCAACAGTAACAAAGTAAAAAACAAACAAACAACAGATTCACTATTCATTAATTTCTCACCTCTTGCCCATGAGGCTCGCGGGTTTAGCGAGCCCAAGATTGCTCTTGTTTAGCTGCTTCTTGCGGCGGGTCAACTTCTTGCGTCCGGAGCCACCGGCGGGCACGTCTTCAGCTTGCTGGGTGGTGTTGCTCCCGCTGCCCTTGCTGTTGAGGTCCCACAAAACATCATAATTGATCTTACTGGAGATCTTTTTCTGCTCCAGCATCTTCTCTATGGCCTCTCCCGCAGTGCTGGCCAGGATCGGTTCTCGCTTCTTGGACGGCTTCTTTGGCTAGACAAATTGGGATAAAAGTTGTTTACAGTGAAAAACAAACATTGGAGTCAGTGCTTAGATGGCTCTAATTCATAGCGAAGAGTCCTTTGACTTTCTAAAACGGTTTCTGAAGGCTAAAAAGCATGCTGTTCATTTATTAAAGGATTAGTTCACTTTGAAATGAAAATTAGCCCAAGCTTTACTCACCCTCAAGCCATCCTAGGTGTATATGACTTTCTTCTTTCTGATGAACATAATCGCAGAAATATTAATATATATCCTGACGCATCCAAGCTTTATAATGGCAGTGATAGGGTTCAATGAGTATGAGCTGAAGATAGTGCTTCCATCCACATCCATCCATCATAAATCTGTGCTCCACACGGCTCCGGAGGGTTAATAAAGGCCTTCTGAAGCTAAACGATGCGTTTGTGTAAAAAAATATCCATATTTAACAAGTTATGAAGTAAAATATCTCGCTTCTGCACGAGCCGCCTTCCGTATTCAACGTACGTAGAAAGTGTAAAACTCTTGCAGTTCACAAAGCTTACGCTACGTCCTACACCTTCCCTATCCAACTTACGGAAAAAGTGTAACTGATGAGACGCCAGTTTACACTTTCTTCATAACTTCAATACGGAAGGTGGCTCGTGCAGAAGCGAGATATTTTACTTCATAACTTGTTAAATTTTTTTTTTTTTTTTTTTACACAAACGCATCGTTTCGCTTCAGAAGGCCTTTATTAACCCCCTGGAGCCGTGTGGAGCACGTATTTATAATGGGTGGATGTGTGAACCCTATCACTGCCATTATAAAGCTCGGATGTGTCAGGATATTTATTAATATTTCTGCGCTTATGTTCATCAGAAAGAAGAAAGTCATATACACCTAGGATGGATTGAGGGTGAGTAAAGCTTGGGCTAATTTTCATTTCAAAGTGAACTAATCCTTTAAGTGAACATTTCTATCTTTTTGGGGCATCTGGGTATCATTTAAACAGTGCATTTTCTCCATTGGGCCTTGATATAATGATGTCAGACTAACAGCTGTCAACATTAAGGTGACAGAATCCCAGTAGTAGTCTGGAAAAGCAATCAAGCCCATCTGATCTGGTCACCCCTGACCATGTTCCTCTTGTACCAAAGTGTAACAAGTCTCTTCACAGTCAGCAAGTGGACTATTGTATCTGAAATTGCTA
Organism: Mylopharyngodon piceus; assembly: GCA_039654765.1. NCBI lineage: Eukaryota > Metazoa > Chordata > Actinopteri > Cypriniformes > Xenocyprididae > Mylopharyngodon > Mylopharyngodon piceus. The sequence goes on from CM077456.1 coordinate 18,987,681, forward strand.
TCAGGCTCAAGGCACCTCATTAGAGGTGCAGAGCAGGGCCAGCTAATCCAACCCCAACTGGGAGTCACAGTGCAGATGTCAGAGCAGACAGGTTAAGGAGAGGCGACACTGAGAGCCTGGGGTGAAACCAGAGGAGCAATTGAAGTTAAAATGGAAAGTATGTGGTCTCCTAGGATCCATAGCTGCTGAGTGTCTGAAGACCCTGGAATGGGAGGGAAGCCCGTGTCGACAAAAGTATGAGCCAGACAAACACACACTCATGACTTACTCACCTTCTCCTTATAGGTCCCCTGTTCCTTCTCTTTAGCTATTCTTTCTTCTTTTTCTGAAAAAATAAAACCAAATGGGAACACAATGGCTTTATCAAATGGAGTGTTTTTAGAGTAGACACAAAAAGCAATACAAAAATGTTGAGAAGATTAACTTCAGAAGGTCAATCTTTTAGTTATCACAGGTATTTTTCATTTACGTATTTTCAAAAATAGAGACTAATCTCACAAGGTTCAATCGTGGGATAAAACTGCAGGAAGTAGTTCACTGTGCTAATTGAGGATTTAAAAAAAACAAAATCCTTCCTTTCACTGACTTTTTTATCTCTGTGGTTGAGTAGTCCCTTAGTTTGACACATGCTTCTGACGTCAAATCGGGTGTATGAGTATATGTATTGTGTTAATAAATGCACAGGTATTAAGCTCTTCTCCTTTTTTGCTTACCTTTTTGTTCCCTCAAATACTCCTCATTTTGCTTCATCCACAGCTCTGTCTTCGCCTCGACCTCTATCTCATTCAGAATGTACTGTAGAGAAGATAACAGGGCTATGCTGATAAGTAATGCTAAGAGGTGATAATTTGTGAATCTGGGATGCAGGACATTAGACAGTTTTTTGAACTTCACATGACATTTAATGAGTTTTATGTCTTATCATCTTTCACAGTTTTGCTTCTCAAGTAAATTTTTCTTCTCTGTTTTTAATATTGTTACCAGAAAACAAGACATAAATCCATAAAGCCATTATTAACATACCTTTTCAATTTCATCTTCATCAATCCCATCTAGATCTAGTTCCCCATTATTTGATTTATCTTCCACTGCAGAAAGACAAAGATACATACATTAATAAAATGACACAGTGTTTACCACTAGACAGAATGCAAGATATTCGGGTGAGTTTCTATTTCAGAATTTCAGAATGAAACTGAAGAAGCTTGACTGGAATCAATAGCTGTCAGAGATTGTACACTATGCAGGAAGTACTTTGGTGGCATTTTCTCAATAATGCACGCATTGCCAGCTCTTTGTTGTGTAATTGCCATTAATAGGCTTAGCAGTGATGTGAAAGGATTTTGTGTGTTCCTCAAATACTTTTCAAATCGTCTTGAAATCCAGTGTCACATTTATTAATCCCTAAATTAAAATCTCATACTGAGGCAAATATGAACAGCAATGTTACTGTATGCTAATACAATGCCTTCAGGTTCACATAAATGTGTGTTATAAACACCACCTGAATGCAATTAGCATGTGTCTGTAGGAAAATTTTAATATAAATGAGATCAGGGCAAGAAGAGGGAGCTGTAAATAGACATGATGAAAGAAAATAATCACAAAATAAAGCAGCATCTCTGCCTGTAAATGGGAATCTAATGGGTAGCAAATTAAAAACATGTGAACTTTTGGAATGCAATAATCAATAGTGTTTACTCATGATGGATCAAGTATAAACTATCTAAATAACATAAAAGAAACACTCTGATTTCCATTTGTATTCAGTTTTGTGTGATCTATCCAAGTTAACCTTTACTTTTAAAACTTTTAAAAACCTAAGCAAGGATTAAAGCAAACAGTGACACAAGCAAAACGTTCTTTGTGACTTATTTTCATATGACAGAAATGCTTTTTCCAAATATGAAGAGCTGCAAAAGTTGGCCTGGGAAAAGTGTGATTGGATTGGTGGAGCCTCGGTGGATCTGGACCAGATGTTCATTAACTGAACATAAAGAGATCTGAACGTTGTCTTTACTGTGGCCATCCAACTCACATTCACACACTCTAACGTTCTCACAGCAAGACTGGCCAGGGAGAACAGATTTAAATATCTGAACTGAGACAAACGAAAATGGGTCACAATCTGCCCTCATCTCAGACTCTTACACTTGCATGTGTGAGGTTTAAAACACATCACACAACTTCAAAGGCTGTAGTCTCCAGTAAAATAGATTCTAACTCCAGTTTGACTCAAACAGTAGTTTTTATTTATTTTTTATTTTATACATATTTATACACTCCAAAAATTGAGGCACCTCTTGATGGAAATAACATCACAACATTTATTTCCATCAAGAGGTGCATCAATTTTTGGTCAAGATCTTGTATTGACAATGCAAGAGGTGAGCACTCTGTAAAGTCTACTCCAGCACATCCCAAAGTCTTTCAATGAAATTAAGGTCAGGACTCGTGTGCAAATTCATGTGTGAAAATGATTCTTTATGCTCCCTCCCAACCATTCTTTCACAATTTGAGCCTGATAAATCTTGACATTGTCATCCTGGAAATGGCCATGATGTGTCTTTCAACAATGGTTGTTTAAGAAATGAAAAGCTACACTCTCCATCTTTTAGAGTTAAAAGAACCGTTGCCAAACATATAACATGCTAGAAACATAATAATCATTATAATAATGATCCATCCATAGACTCTTAAGTATTTGCTTATTAAAATAAAATTAAAATGGAAAATTTTAAATTAAAATACTTTTTTTTTTTTTTTGGCCGGGCAGTGTACATCTAAGATTACTTTAACAGTAAAATGTTATTAAAATAGAATATTACAATAAAATGAAAACAAATACTGTACATAGAATAAATACATTATTGAAATGAGAATATAAATGCATGTTGTCTTTAAAATATTTATAATTATATTCTCAAATTGGTCTTTATACATAAAAATATGCAGCTGCCTTTATATTTTAGTTTAAAGACCCCTGGTTAAATTTAGTTAAACTGTTTACATGCTTAATGAATAACAAGATATCCAGTTTAATAGCACAGACATTTGAAGGTAAATCTATCCTCCCCTTGAACACTGAGGTTTGTTACCAACAGTAATGCAAAGACGCATGTCAAGCATGTGCAACAGGGCTGGGTGCTTTCAAGCAATTGTGTATGTTTGTAGTTGTGTATGGTATGTTTTTTCCTAACAATGTACATGTCACACATTTTCAGTCAAAAGCCAGTGTCTCATATGGATTGTTTGTGGTTGTTCTTACTGCCTTCTCCACACCGTCTACATTACATCCTCTACTATCTCCTACTTCCTGCTCCTCCAACACCTGATTTCAAGGGGGAGGTGAATTCTAAATCTTTAGCAGGACTGTAATTGAATCCAGGTATCTCGTCCATAAGACGGAGATAGGATACTTGCTCAGGCATGGACCAACATGGGCACACTGGTCTATGAGGGAATTGGGCTTGTTTGCAGGCAGCTTGCTGGGGCTGTCACATATCAAACCCAGTGGAGCAAATCACAGCATTTCACCAGAGCGATTGCACAGCCGGCTTGGATAGAAGTGAGAAAGAAAAACAACATGGCACGATCAGGTTTCTGCTCTTTAGAAGGTTGGCGTGTGGCTGATTGGGGTTGGATTGATGATGGTAACCTCTCGCAAGGAGCTCCGGTTTCGTAGGGGGATGAAAAACATGAAAGTAGTCACCCAAAGGTCACAGAGGCTAAGCTATGCAACCAGCAGGAAATGGTATACAACCTCAAGTCACTAACTTTTCTATGCTTAAGGTGCGGCCAGTCGGCCACATTAGCGAAATTTCAGTGAAAAAAAGGTCCAAGCAAACCAAGAAGCTTTCTGTTGGTCAGCATGGCAAATTAACATAACCAACTTGAACATGAATAAAATCTGCATGGGAAACTTTTTTGCTTGAAACTAGAAAGAAAAGCTGAAAATTGAAGCTGAAGAGGGTTATAAGAATAGATTAAAACAGCAAAAAATAAATTCTGTTATTATTTACTCACCCTTATGTCTTTCCAAATTTGTGTTACACTGTAAACCCTATCGCTCAAAAGACAAACTTGAATTAAACAAATTAGTTCAGTCAAATTAACTTTTATGAGTATTTAGCACTTTCTTTTTCTTTCAAGTTCACAAAACTGATATATTTTAAGTAAACTGAACTGTTTCATTGTTTTGAGTTTTATAAACTTATTTCTTTTAATTTAGATGAACTTAAATTGAAAATTTTAGGTTAAATGTATTAATTAGTGTACTCAAACATTTCAAGTTAAGAACAATTAAAATGTATGAGTACAAAATAAAAGTTCTACTTTGAATTTATGAACTTAAATTTATTGAATTTATGAACAAAAATTTTGAGGCAACTGATCAAATTTTTTTGAGTTTTGCCAACTTAAGGGGGTCGCACACCGGACGAGAAGCTCAGTGCCGCGCCGCGTCGCATCTCGGACAACTCACAGGTATCGCGCACATTATATACGCACGAGCTCAATTTTGAATCAACTCCTGATAGAAGAGCTGCACGATGGGTGAGTTTTAAGTTGACGGGGAAACGTTACATATGCCTATGCTTTAATATTTCGCACTGAGGTTAGTGTACATGGAAAAATGGCACAACAGAGCAAAATAAAAAGAAAAAGCTACGTTTATTATACATTTTTAGACTTTATTCAAGCTGTTAAACTAAGAATGTAAAACTGATGTATCTTGCAGCACAGGGTGAAGTCAATATGTACATTAACGACGATTTGAGAGAAATATAATATAAATTTAATGTAAAACAATGTACATGGCGCTCTGTGGCGCGGCAGGATTTTGAACAACTTCCTGAGTCGTAACTGGGCGCCGTGGACAGGCTCCGAATGTCGCTGCCGGTGTGCGTACACTCATTGAAAACAATGCTGTGGCGAGGGGGGCGTGGTTCAGCGGAGTCGGCAGCGGAAGAGAGAGTCAGGAGACGAACGGTGAGTGAGTGGGTTAAATGCAAATGACGAACACCTGTCTCTTGTTTCAGTAATTGGTGTGGAGAGAGTATATAACGCCAGGAGAAACAGGAGTGGAGAAGGAGAGAGAAGGACTACTGACTGCTGCCCATGCTGGACTTATCCTGAGTTTTGTTGGAGAGAATTTGTGATCTATTTGTTACCGTTTTGTGCCTGTCTGCACACCTTTTTCTTTTGGTGAAAATATTGAATAAAAGCAGTCAGTAGTCAAGCCGACCCTGTCCTCTTCCTTCCTAAACACTGAACCTTGTTACAAATGCGTTCGAATTTTAAAGACGTGGCGCGGCGCTGAGCTTCGCGTCCGGTGTGCGACCCCCTTTATTCAAGTTTACAGTGTATCTTTTCTGATTAACACATTAAAACTCCATGAACTTGTGGACTAAATTAAGAAAAAGTCATTATTCACTCATAAAACAAATATGACACAATAGTGTTTGTTCATAAGACACATGAGATACAATGATTTGATATTATTGACATCCAACCTGTGGCACCATATTTGATTTGAAAGCTTCAGAAAACTTGGATTTTCTCTATTTTTGAGATTTGTCATTTTGGAACTCAATCACAAAAAAGCTCTGTGAAGATTCTTTAAAACTGAGAATAATAACAGTGTTAGCAACAACATGGAGGTGAGTAAATGACGGCAGACTATATATATATATTTTTTTTTTGTGCAAACTGTCCTTTTAACTACTGGCTTCTTCAAAAACTTGGCATGATGGTTGTGTGATGATATGAAGAATGCAAAACAAGATTAAATGCTCATAATGCAGTATGCTCCAACATATTTCAAAGAGAAATGAGCCTCTAATCCGAGTATGCACTTGACTGAACCTAATCCAGATTACATAATGAATCGTGAATCATTATGCAAATAAACAGATCAGCTTGATGCTCCGCTGTGAAATGCCACAGAGATGAATGAATATTGGGAGCAACATTCGCATTTTGAGACTGAGAGAACGAATGTTTGTAGATATTTATTTTACAAGCCATTATATTTTAAACTACAACTTCATTTAATCAATTTCTAGATCAACTGGTGTTATACTTTGAAAATGAATTATTAGATTTCTCATAATGTCAACAAGAGAAGTCCCTGTTCTGAAGATCCAGTGAGATTACGTAAACTAGCTTCTTTTGCTGAATGCTTGAAAAAGAATCGAAAGAGCTTGCGGATTGAGAGTGTTTCACGCTCATACAAACAAAAAGGAGGACAAGGTGGAAAAAAAAAACCTCTTGCAATATGGCACGATAACCTCTAAGGGCCTTTTCCAACCTCACCACCTGCTCTCACTGTCTGTGCTGTGGGCAAACAGGCCAAGGAGTGAAGAATATATATGTGTGTGTGTGTGTGTGTATTCTTGTCTTCAGGTCAGCTACAGTAGGCAGCTACAGTATCTTTCAGATCAAACTAGCTATCTGCCCTAACACATTGACATTCTACACATGCAGTTAACTCTAAATGTGTATAGGCTACAAAAGAGCCTTTTGCTCTCCACTATCCCTCAACATGTTTTGATCACGTCAAACACAAACGCTTGAAAGGTTAAATGCTGTATTTGCCTGCAGAAGCTGTGCTTTCCCATGCGTCATTCAGTGAATGTCCTGCTAGACTAACTGTCATCTCCATCTACACGCAGTCTCCCGTTTCTCTCTCTCGTTCCCAGAGCCACTGACCAATCACTCTGAATCAAGCTGACTGCATGCAGGCCATTAGATCGATATTTTACACATGCGAGCAGCAATGGGATTAACAACAGAGAGAGGAAAGGGACAACGCTCAGAGCGCACTGGACCATGAGGCAGCATCACCATAGCTGAGGCTCAGTGCATAAGAGTAAATGCAATGCAGTAATGCAGTATGGGAGGAGTTGCAAGCAGGTGTAATCAATCAGTGTCCCAGCTGCAGGAAACTCATGACATGCCCCCCTCAATACATACAGGAGGAGAATTTCACTTTTTTTACCACTGGAATAAGAGCTTGAACCTGAAAGCTTTAGGCGCCGTTCACATAGGATGTGTTCTTGCTTCCGCCTGTGCCGTTTTTAATGTTTTCTGTGTAAAGATACACTAACCTCCAGTTTCACAGACAAGGTTTAAGCTAGTCCTAGCCTAAAATGTATGTTTGAGCTGTTTTAACTGAAAGCAGCTTGCACTGACATATCTTAAAATATCAGTGCCATTGTTTTGGATCAGGATGCACACCAGTAATGTTTTTTTCTAGGGTACGTTTATAAAAGCTACTTAAATGCCCTAATTGATCGTTCTCAAAGTCCCGCCCCCTTTAGTTACTGTTGCTATGTCCGACAAGCCATGCCGCTCTCATGCCACACATCATGTTCTCACGCAGTGAAAAATACATCGCGGAGCAAAGGGGACAGTAACAATGTGTCGACAGACAAGACAGTGCAGGTTACTTTTGATATAAACAGTCTCAAACTTTGTAATTTTTAAAGAAATTTAAACAGTAAATACCATTTTGTAGCTCTTTAATGTGTCGTGACAGATTGCTGTAGCACCTCAGTTCAAGCGGGTCGTGAACCGATCATCTCTTCCTACTAGTTAATTTATAGCATCAAATAAACATGAATGAACATCAGAAGGAATGTTGTTTCAACCGTCTAGATGGCGCCTTTATAGGAAGACGTCAGTACACATCATTTTTCAAGTTCAAGTCCACTGACTTTAATCTACTAACTGCCCTGACTGCTTTGTCGGACATAACGACGGATTTGGCATTATGATTGGTTAGATCGCCTGTCAATCAAACTCCTGGCGAAGGGTCAATTGAACTAAGGCCTAATCCTGGCTTAGTCTAAGACCTGTCTGTGAAACTGGGCCGATATGGACATTCTTGAGTGTTACAATGCATGTCATAGTTTTTTCAGGGACTCACAGCATGTCAGGTTTGTTGTTGGTTTGGTTCATGCTTTCATGTCTTTTATTTTGAAATTTGCCATTCATATGTTTTTGTTCATTTGTAGTTTTGTCCATGATCTTTGTAGTTCTTTTGCTCTTTGTAATTAGCTCTAGGTGTTCCTTGTTATCATTGTTTCAGTTAGCTATTTAACCCTGTGTCTAGCCTTGGCCTGTGTGGATTATTGCATGTATGTTTAATTGCCTCGTTCTTTGGTTTGGTTTATGTAGCTATTTCCAAGGACTGTGTTTCATGTGATGATGACAATTGTCAAGTCATGGATTGTTTCATGTTAGAGCCATTAAACATCTTTTATTTGCAATTAGTTCCAGTATTCTTTTCTTGACTTCAGAGGCTACGTTACACAGCATGAGCACTGCATTTTTAAGATGTTGTGTTAAGTTCAATGAAGTTCAGATTTATTCAATTATTAGTGTTTCTGAAGATTAACTTTTAGTGAGTATTAGAATAGATGATGGCAAAGCAGTGTTAGTATTATTTATCTATATTAATATTTTGAATTAGCTTTTATTTTTTATATTTTCAGGTTTTATTTTAATATTAGTGTAAGATTTTTGTTATATGCTTGGGTCATTTTTATTATTTTGTTATCTATTTTTAATTCAGTTACAGTCATTTTGGCACTTCATAAACTTATTTCAGTTTGCTGACAAGGCAACATTTCTATTTTTATCTCATTTCTATGTTTAGCTAAGTTTGAAGTTTTTCATTTAATATTTATATTTTATTTAAATTAATGAAATTTAAATGAACAATTTTTAATAGATTTAGTTAACAATAACAACACTGCGGCAAAGGTAAGCTAAATATAAAAATAGTGGAAATGTGCACAAGAAAATATCAATATTGACAGGACGGAAAAAATAAAAATAATACTGGCTGATAACCACTATGGTACCGATATACTGTGCATCCCTAGTAAGAACGTATCCTCTGTGAACCCCCTATTATAAGTCCACAAGGGGCTAAGGAAACTTTTTTCACTTATATATATAGAGAAGAAAAGAAATGGGGGACAGGATTAGAAAATGTCAAAAACTGGATACACACATGAGCAACACAGGTCAATGTATTAGAGCATGTGTGCTACTGTAACTGCCTGGCTCCATGGCTCCAAAACAGTAACAGTACTCATGGATGATTCAGAGTCATTTGGAAAAATTGATGAAAAACACATGCTGTCCATGCAGAGGAAATTGAGATACTTTGGAAGCCTGAGCGTTCAACTTTCTCAGTAAAGCTGTGACTCCGGTACTGAGATTCTCGAAGCTGTAAGCTGCTCATCACACTAGAGCATCAAAATATCCTGGGTTCAAAGAGATCCAAGAAAGGGAAGGTCCCAGGAAGCTTTGTTAGAACAGGCAGGTCTCTCCTTTGAGGAAAGTTCCTCTATCCTCTATGTTGGCTAATGCCTGGCATTTAAAATGGCAAAGTTCAAACAAGGTTCATAAAAACCACAGCAAGCCCAAGGGAAAATCCTTCCCATATTTTCATGTTTTCATTCTCTCTCCCTCTCTCACACAAACACAGACAATCTGAAATGCATCTGGTGGCCAGCTCTGTATGTGGTTGGAATATATTGAATAGTAAAAAACAAGAATTGATAATGGATTTCCAAACCCCTTTAACATCATCAGATAAAATTCATATTTCACTGCACTCACTGCTCTGGAAAACATATATTGATTAAATAAGCAGGACTCCTTGGATGCTTTTTGAGGGAGATTTCTGGGTTAAAACTGGTGAGCCGGTGGGAAGTGAACCTGCGTGAAACAGATGCGTTTGATGAAAAGGAGGCTGTGGAATGGCCAGTCACTTTCTTCACTGCAGTAAAAATGAGAGAGTGAAAGAGAGAGAGAGAGTGAATCTCATGTGTCCCTAGAGAACTGAAGAGACAGACAGTCTGAAAGAGTGAGACACTCCAGTACCGACAGCCTGTCAGGGTGAGAGAGGCATCTGCCAAACCTCACACATACACAGACACACACACATTCTTGGTCACTCGCTTTCAACCTCTCACTCACTTCGTCTCTGTCTGTCTCATGCATTCCCTATTTAAAGTACTCAGAATTTATGCAGACCTGCACACTGCAGCAGTTTAAAAATGCACTTCCAGTGCCTGCATTTTGCTCACTGCTACACTGGAATATGTAAAATAAAATAAAATAAATATTTTATTTTTAGTTATTTATTTACTGTGCTTAGTTAAAGCTTGGTTTTCAAAAACCCAAATAAATACAATGCTTAAAAAAAACTCAATTTCTTGCTCTTTGTACCGTTTTCCTCATCTTTCAGCACACACACAAACACATATTCACAAGCCAACATTCAGAGTGACAAACAGTGCATCTTTGGCCTTCATAGCGTGCTGTGTGTATTGTTGCGAGCAGCGATTCAACCATGCTGAGTGGCACCTTATAAAGCCGTCTTTATGAGTGACTCTAAGAGGCTTTCACTCCAGCGGAATCATCACCTTCTCTTGCAAAAGGACAATAATGATGAGGGAAATGTATCAGCAAACTGCCATAGCAGAAATAGTCAACGGAAAGTCGCCCAGACAGCAGATCACAGTCTGGACTGCTTTAAAATAAAGCAGCACGGCTCCAATCTCCTACACTGGCCTGAGGAGACATATGCTGCGTTCAGATAAACCACTGCTGCTAGTCACTTAAAGCTGCAGGGAACACCTAGGTCGAGGAGTCGTCAGGGGTCAGGGTCAAAGGTTAAAAGGGAATGGCCTGAGTTCAGCTAGCGAGCAGGTGCTGAGGTCAGAGATGTGTTGCTGGGACTCGTGATATTCTGTTGAATCCTGTGACATTTTATTTTCAGAGCCGCCTTTGATGAATTTCAGTAATCTAAAGCTCTTGGTAAATAAAGTAATCTGTTGCAGAAATACACATCAATCAATGCGTCTTTACCAGATGATTTAACAATGGGTCCAACTCAATGTTATCAGTGCTTTGTGGATCAATAATGCTTAACCACATATGTGCTGGTTATGAGTAATATGATAATAACTACAAAGTTACACTAGCGTTTAAAAGTTTAGGGTTTGTTTTTTTTAAACATGAATACTTTTATTCAGCAAGGACACATTAAATTGAAATGACAGTAACATTACAAAGATTTGTATTTCAAGTAAATGCTGTTCTTTTATATATTTATCAAAGAATCCTGAAAATATGTATCAGGATTTCTGCAAAAATATTAAGCAGCACAACTGTTCAACATTAATAATAAGAAATGTTTCTTGAGCAGCAAATCAGCATATTAGAGTGATTTCTGAAGGATCATGTGACACTGAAGACTGGAGTAATGATGCTGAAAATTCAATTGAAAATTGTTTATGTTTAACTGGATCCTCTCATGTTTATACCGCTGAACGACAATTGCAAAACAAATACAGTCATCTGTGTAAGTAAAACAAGACAGCATCTAATAACCTCGGAGTAAAGCCCCATACGTTTCCCATCTCTGAAATCATATGCTCTCTATAAACTGAAATAAGATCAGCATAAAAACACTATAATGAGAAAGTACATCTGTGGCTTTTCGTCTGCAGTAGAGCATGAAGCAGACAGATTGGAGCAGCTCTTATTAAATGTCTTAAAAGGATTTCAAAAAGCTCAAAGTGATTATGTCTGGCAGACCCTCCATCGGAGAGCTGACTTTCACAATAGCAAAGGGTTAAAGCTTTCCTAAAGATTAAACATTCACCACACTTCCTATGGTCATCCATCTTATAACAAAGAAAATTGAAGAAATTGAAGAAATTTGAAGAAAAAAAATCTGCTTGATATACTCAGGAAATATTTAGTTTTAACAGATACAGTGCTCAGCGTAAATGAGTACACCCCCTTTGAAAAGTAACATTTTAAACAATATCTCAATGAACACAAAAACAATTTCCAAAATGTTGACAAGACTAAGTTTAATATAACATCTGTTTAACTTATAACATGAAAGTAAGGTTAATAATATAACTTAGATTACACATTTTTCAGTTTTACTCAAATTAGGGTGACGCAAAAATGAGTACACCCCACAACAAAAACTATATATGGCCTCCATGATTTTTAATGACAGCACCAAGTCTTCTAGGCATGGAATGAACAAGTTGGCGACATTTTGCAACATCTATCTTTTTCCATTCTTCAAGAATGACCTCTTTTAGAGACTGGATGCTGGATGGAGAGTGAAGCTCAACTTGTCTCTTCAGAATTCCCCATAGGTGTTCGATTGGGTTCAGATCAGGAGCCACTGAATCACTTTCACCCTGTTCTTCTTCAGAAATCCAACAGTGGCCTTAGATGTGTGTTTAGGATCATTGTCATGTTGGAAAAGTGCACGACGACCAAGGGCACGGAGTGATGGTAGCATCTTTTCTTTCAGTATAGAGTAGTACATCTGTGAATTCATGATGCCATCAATGAAATGCAGCTCCCCAACACCAGCAGCACTCATGCAGCCCCACATAAGGACACTGCCACCACCATGTTTCACTGTAGGCACCATGCATTTTTCTTTGTATTCCTCACCTTTGCGACGCCATACAGTTTTGAAGCCATCAGTTCCAAAAACATTTATCTTGGTCTCATCACTCCAGAGTATAGAGTCCCAGTAGTCTTCATCTTTGTCAGCATGGGCCCTGGCAAACTCTAGGCGGGCTTTTTTTGTGCCTGGGCTTTAGGAGAAGCTTCTTTCGTGGACGGCACCCATGCATGCCATTCCTCTGCAGTGTACGCCGTATTGTGTCATGGGAAATAGTCACCCCAGTTTGGCTTTCTACTTCTTTAGATAACTGCAGTGAACTTGCATGCCGATTTTCTTCAACCCTTCTCATCAGAAGACGCTCCTGTCGAGGTGTTAACTTCCGTTGACGACCTGGGCGTCTCTGTGAGATGGTTGCAGTTCCATCTTTTTTAAATTTTTGTACCACTTTTGCTACAGTATTCTGACTGATAAGTAAAGCTTTGCTGATCTTCTTGTAGCCTTAACCTTTCTGGTGTAAAGAAATTATTTTCTTTCTCAGGTCTTGTGACATTTCTCTTCCATGTGGTGCCATTGCTGACAGCATGAAATGGGAAGGGGTTTTAACACCCTTTTATAGTCAACTGTCTGCTGGACACCTGTGTAATGAATAATTAGATTCAACTGTGGTTGAATTCTTGTTAAATTAGACATTTGTAGTCTAAAATTTAGCTTTGCTCCAGAGACTTTCAGTGGGGTGTACTCATTTTTGCATCACCCTAATTTGAGTAAAACTGAAAATTTTGTTCTCTAAGTTATATTATTAACCTTACTTTCATGTTATAAGTTAAACAGATGTTATATAAAACTTAGTCTTGTCAACATTTTGGAAATTGTTTTTGTGCTCATTGAGATATTGTTTAAAATGTTACTTTTCAAAGGGGGTGTACTCATTTACGCTGAGCACTGTAAATGGACCATGAGAGTACCCATATAAAAATGGGAAAAAAAATATTGTTCATAATATAATATTATTATAAAATTGTATCTCAAGCAATTCAAATTATTTATAAGAAACAATGGAACACTAGACTCTAGCTTTCTTGTGACCATTTTTTCCTTCCCTTTTGTGACGTATATACAAGTGATACAGCTTCGTATCCTTCCCTTTTGTGACGTATATGGGTCAATGACGTGACGGGTCATTTTTTTGTCCAAAGACCTTAATAATAGTAAAAAACAATGACATGACATCCAAAGCATGTAAGGTAGTACAACTAGATCACTTTTATTGAATCCAAAAGTTTTTAATTATATTTTGCTACATATAAAGGTATTTTAAAGATTTTGAAGTGTCAAAAGGTCATTCGGTTTAACCGTCCAAAGGCCAATACAGCCATTTCATTTGTGATTAAAATATCTTAAAATGTAATAAATGTATATATTTTTTATTCTGGCATGATTTTATAACATCATATATCAACATAGAGCAAAATGGTATCAAAATTATGTGTAGAAGTTGTTGCTTTGTTATGAGAAAGAATGTCTGGAAAAATGAATTTCATTGATGTCATTCGGAGTAACCAATATAAAGGGACCATTTTGGATCAAGTCATGCGTTCAATATCATGTGACAGGATGTGACATTATTCAGACACCTGCAAAGGACCACATGGTCATGAAGCAAAGTTACTAACTCTCTCAACTATTTGAAAAATTCATGTTTTCACTTGCTCATACGCATGTCCCGAAACATCAGGTCATTCGGTACAACTGCTATAAAACATGGAAAATGTTGTAATATTTTAAAAACCTGTACTAAATATAAAATGTTTGATTGTCCTTTTGCTAGCTAGTTAGCTAGCTATCAGCCTGTTTGCATTGTTTGAAAATATCGTCATTCGGTATAACCAAAAGTGTCATTCGGTAAAACCGAAATTTTAGTTAAACCGAATGACTTTTTTGGTGACAAATTTTGTCCATCTTGTAAAAAAAATGACAAAAGCAGTGTTAATTCATTATAAAAACCACATAATCTCATTTTTAACACTTAATAAAACTTTTAAAAAAAAAATAATTATATCTCCATTAAGTTTTTTTTTACACTTTTAAAAACCTTATTCGTCAATGACCCAGAGATACAGAGAAAAAAAAAATAGGATGGGACTTGATTATGTCTATTGGGTATTGACTGGATAATAGATGGATCAAATGCTGTCGTTTACTAATTGCTGCAATAGTTTCATGTGAGTGGCAGGTTGCTGGAAGGGAGGGATTGAAACACGTCAACAGAGAAAAGATGTCATTTTTTTTTTTTTTTTGCTTTCATGGTGGATTTAAATATTCTGGCTAATCTGATTATGCTTTCAGCTACCAATAACAATACAAGATTCCCACACTCCCTTAATTTCCATGAATTTTCCAGTTGTTTGCGACAAGAATTCATTTGGACTATTTCATGACATTTAATAATGATTTTAATAATTTCAGTGACTTTTCTAGGCCTAGAAATCAGTTTTCCAGTACCAGGGGGAAGCCTTTTAGTACTTTGAGATATATAATGTGTGTATATATATATATATATATATATACATATATATATATTACTTTTAAAAGTAATGTAAAAGTAATATTGTGTTACCCCCTAAAAAACTAATAACTAATTGCATTAGTTAGGTTTACATAACTTGTGTTACTTGTAATGCGTTACCCCCAACACTGTCTAGAGCTACTAACAATTAACTTTTGATTTTATCACAAAAAAAAGGCATAATCTCCAGAAAAGCAGGAACTTTTTTTAAGGTTTGAGTGTAGTACAAGGCCACATTTTATCATATAAAACAGCAAGGATAAACACAGTATGCAGTAATGAGCACCCTGTTCAGCCAAATATCCTATGCTGAGGAAGTGGGACACTCACTGTTTGTAGTCTCCTCTGCGATGCATTCCCGAATTGAGTCTGTTAGACCAAGGCTGGCTGCACTGGGCAGAGGGCCGAGGAGGGCTGTCAGGGGCACATGTGTGGACTGACTAGAGAGAGGTACCGTATCCTTACTCCCCTCCTGATCCTCCATCCCTCCCTGGTCCCCCTGCTCTAGCACCTGACTGAAGAACTCCTGGTTGAGATGTTGGGCTGCTGCCTCCATTTCCTCATCCTCTGGATCTTCGTCCCCAGTCACCCCAGAGGCCAAGGACACACAGTCATCATCTGAAAGGGTGTTAGAGAATAATCTAAAACCAACAGTGGTGTATCTGCACGTGCATCAGCATAAAACCACACAATAATCTCTATTAAGAACAAATCATCAGCGAATTGTACTCAGGTGAGCCTAGTTGTTCTAAATAAACATGCAGAGCACTTGATTTGATCTACCTTCTCTTGCGTAGGAGGAATAAATCCCTCTCAGTTTGGTTCTGCTGCTCCCTGCCAGCTGTGTCTCAATCTCATCGCGGTATGAGTTGATCTCACCTGCAGACAATGTACACACGTGTACACATGAGCCTGACGTCTCTGACTGACAGTTCAATCTGTCTCACAGATATTAAGAATGCAACATAGATTCCTTGGTAGAGTGTATTCAATGTTCAGATTACATATGCTAACGGCACATATGACATATAGTCCAAATATATTTAGACCATTCATTAAAACAGCTGCTGTTGGTAAGGTGGGCGCTCCAAACCACAAGGGCATTTGTTATTCATAATCGTTGAAAGAAAATCTTGAAATGATTATAGTGTAGCCGAGATAACACACCACAGAGAGCATTCAGATGCCTTGTTGAGTCAAGAGAGAATCAATATCTTATTCCAGGAGGACAGACTAACCTTGATATTCCTCAAGTTTCTTGGCCAACTCCTGCTCCAGCTGAAACAATGACATTTCAATTAAGAGAACCATTTATCCAGAGTCTCATATGGCTGAATCTTATATTCATAGCTTCATATCTGGTCACACACACATATGCATACATTATTGTTCAAAAGTTTGAGGTCGGTAAGAATTTAAAAAAATATATTTTTAAAAGAATTTTAAGAAAGTCTCTTTTGCTCACCAAGACTGCATTTTTTTTTTGTCAATAGTAAAGTAAAAGAGTAATATTATTAAACATTATTATGATTTAAAATAGCTGTTTTCTATTTGAAAATATTTAAAATGTCATTTATTCCTGTGTTGGCAAAGCTGAATTTTTCTTCAGAAATCGTTGTAACATTATAAAAGTCTTTGCTGCCACTTTAATTTTATGTGTCCTTGCTGAAAAAAAGTATTCATTTAAAAAAAAAAAAAAAAACTACCTTACCCCAAACTTTTGAACGTTGGTGTAAATAGTCGACTTGCTGCCACAAGAGTAACCCGTGACACGATGTATGATGTAGGATGTAGGAGTAGCGTAAGCTTAGACATCTCTCGTGATTTAAGGCTGTGCAACAAACTCAAGCTCCTCTTTTCTTATATTAAAATCCTCTGACATTTCTCTTTAAAAATTTTTGTTTTAGACTTCTAATTCTTGACCGATATTTTGTTCTGCTCTATCCTCTGCGCTTCCGCGTTCGTCATTACATCATGCGTCATGGTTACTCTTCCTACGCAAATCGATGCGTAAGGCCGGCTCCCGGAAGCTAGTTATTATATTTAATAATGTTTTAAATATGGATATATTTTTTACAAAAACCCATCGCTTCGCTTCAGAAGCCCTTTATTAACCCCCCGGAGCCATGTGGAGAACTTTTACGATGGATGGATGCAATTTTTTTTGCTTCAAAATCGGGTCCCCCATTCACTGCCATTATAAAGCTTGGAAGAGCTTAAATGTATCTCCTATTGTGTTCATCTGAAAGAAGATAGTCATGTACACCTATGATGGCTTGAGGGTGAGTAAATCATGGGATAATTTTCATTTTTGGGTAAACTAACCCTTTAATGCATTTGTTGCTGAATATTAATTTCTTTTAAAAAAAATCTTACTCCTGACTCCAACACTTTCAACAGTAGTGTATGTCCCATATGAGTACCTGCTGCATCTTGAGTTTTTTCTTTCCAGCAACAAAAGATGGAGGATCACATTCTTGCTCAAGATCCACTCGCATGAACTCATCAATGGTCAGGGAACTGGTGGGGGTCTCCTCAAACTCTGTAAGCCTGGGCATCAGTGCAGAAGAAACATTTGGCGAAATGTTACAGTATAAGCATCAGGGGTACAAAATCTATCAAATGAGTTTTAACTAGGGATGCACCGGTATTAAAATTCTAGGCGATACCAATAAGTCGATAACTATATTATATTATACCACAAGGCTGCTGACCACTTGTATTCTGATTGATTTTTCTGATTACTTTTCTTGTGACAAGTGGGTATAAATATATATGTGTAGTAAAACAGTTGGGTCACTACTTGTTTTTGTGTGACAACAACAGACAATTTCCCTAAAAATCTGCTCAGATCAGCCATGACATTCACCTTTTTCTCAGCGTGGCCTCGCACACCTTGACGACAGATATCACTTCCTTCACAGTACGGCGGAATTCATGCATACGAGCTGCCACGAGCAGAGCTGGGGGAACAAGGGAGAGAAAATGAGAATAAATGTTTTGTCCCCAATCAGTATTGTTCTCAATTTGTATGACATTTCACCACCATGCAAATATACAATGTATGTGCCATACAAAAGTGTTGAGTGTGCATTTCCTATAGTAATGGAGCATTTGTAAAAAGAATCTCGGTGTGCTGTGGGATACAGTAACCCGTTTAGTAGACATTATGTAAATAATGCTGAGTTGTGTTTAAGAGAACAACAATAAAACTATCCCTCTTCCATCCACTGTCAACATAAAAGCTTAACTCTCAAAGACGCATCCAATATTTTGAGACAATATTTCTATAACTGTACAATATATTTATTAACTAACACTTTTGAAAAAGCACAAAAAAAAAGCATTTTGTTGTTGAACCATAAGAATTTTGATCCATATTTTACAAAAAATAAAATATTATATATTAAATATTAGTAAAAAATAATAATGATTTTTGAATACACTATTATCTTCAATATATTTATATTTAATGTTCAGGCATTCCTTTATTGTAGACTCAGTTATTCAGTTTCAAATAAAAAGATTTTTTACATAAATATAACATTTTATGTTAAAAACAGTAATATGGTAAAATATTAAAACAATTTAAAATAATGTTTTCAAATGTAATTTATTCCTGTGATGCAAAGCTGAATTTTCAGCATCATTACTCCAGTCTTCAGTGTCACATGATTTTTCAGAAATCATTCTAATATGCTGATTTGCTACTAACATTTCTTATTATCGATGTTGAAAACATTTGAATTTTTGTGGAAACCATGATACATTTTTCAGGATTCTTTGATGGATAGAAGGTTCAAAAGAACAGCATTTTAATTTGAAATAGATTTTTTTTTAACAATGTAAAAGAAGTAACTGTCAATTTATCAATGTAATGCATCCTTGCTAAATAAAAGTATTAATTAAAAAAAAAATATATATATATATGTATATACACACATATATTTATGTATATTCTAAATATATCCTAAATCCTAAATGTATCCTAAATCCTGCAAACTTACTGATGAATTATTATTTCTGTGTGAAAACATTTTTTATTTTTATTTATTTATTTTTTGCTTTTATCTTGATCCTTGTTTTTGCAGTGTTCACACTCTGAGCCAGAAGGTAAAGTGTAGTTGTGTGTACTCCCCTCACTCTAAAACAATCAACCTCAATACAGAAAACTGACATTTACACTTACCATATTCCCCTGAACACTGTGAATGATTAATGATGAATTATTAATTATTCAGATATTGCAGCAGCGGATGTTAGATGGGAAAAGTGAGACAGTGAGAGAGGGCTGAACTAGAGATGCAGGCAGGAAGTCTGCCTTCTATTCCTGAGCAGTCAGGGCATCTTGCTGACGACAGAGTGCAGGGACCAACAGTTCTGCCTCAGATCGAGGGCACCAAGATCTGTGTGGTGGTAAAGCACTTGCTGTGATCTTGTTTTTATCCTTGTTATGGAACTCGCTGCTCCAGTTCCCAAGTCAAACTTTTAGCACATTAAGGGATTTGCTTTATGATCTGACAGATGCGCAGAACTGAAGATTGAAAAAACACGCAGACTATTTTCGCTTCGAGCTGACAAAGGAGGCATCTAGTGAATCCTGGAAGTTAATCCAAAACAAACAAAGGACTGAGGTTTAAAGGGATAGTTCGCTCTCATTTACTCCCCCTCATAGTCCACCCAAAAATGATCATTCTGTCATTATTTACTCACCCTCATGTTGTTGCAAACCTGTATGATATTCTTTCTTCTGTGGAAAACAAAAGAAGATATGAATGCTTCAGCCGTTTTGTCTATACAATAATAACCAATGGGATCCAAAAGTTTCAAACTCCAAAACAGACATAAGGGAAGCATAAAAGTAATTCACTCAAATCAATGGTTTACTTTAAGTGTTCTTAGACTTTAAATACATGATTTTATTTGGACCTCATTGACTTTTATTGTATGGACAGTTCTTTAAATATCTTCTTCTGAGTTCCACAGATAAAAAAGAAAATCATACAGGTTTGCAACAACATGAGGGTGAGTAAATAATGACAGAATGATCATTTTTGGGTAGACTATCCCTTTAAGAGACTCCAAATACAACAAAGGACATTAGATAATCTACCTGCACCACACAAGCCTGATGGCCGCCGCCCTGTGTGCATCCAGTCTCTTTTCATCCTCTGCAGCAGTCTGAGAGCAGTCATCGAAACCTCATGAGTCTTTTCACCAAACTCCAACATGTGGGCGAATCGTGGAATGTACAGACATGGATCTATAGATAGAAATCAGCAGATCTGTAATCAGTGTCTAGACACAAACCTGAGAATATAACCTAAATATGCAACTTTGGATTGAAAACTAAGTTTAAGTTTATTACAAATCAAGGCTCCACGTCTCTGTGAACCTCATTTAGATTGCCCTTTTCAATGGATTAAAAAAGCATTTTTTTTTTTTTTTTTTTGTGGTTCTCCTTGACTCCATGTTGAATCTAGAACACAGTCCCCCTATGGGAACCTTTAAAAGTGGTTTGGCTTAGAGTCACTCTGTGGGAGCAAATATCCCTCACTTCCACCTACTTCTAAGTCCTTGGGTAAACTCATTCTGAAGTCCAAACATCACTGCTGTCCTATTAAGAAGGAAATGAGCTCATCTAAGAAAGGCGGCCATTTACGATCCTATCTAAGGCTACACTATGGGGACTGCACCTGCACTTACGAGACATAGTATATTCATTGAAATCTCCCTAGACTGTGTCTGTCACTGGCCTTTTTATACATCTATGTAATTTTATATTAAATTATCATTTTAATGCAGTAGAGCAGAGCAGTTGACAGAGCAAATATTCAGTGGCATCTGTGAAACAGGAAATAGTATAAGTCGTTTAAGAAAAATTTAATTTTCTCATGTAACATTCTTTGGAATGATCCATACAGCACTGAAAAATAAATTGATTTTCATACTTCTATTTCAGTCTTGGCTGTAAAATTATCTGATTTGTGAGACTGTGGCTGTCAGAGTTTGATTAAGGGAAAAATGATAAATGAACAGAGAGAAATAATCAAATAGATCTGTGAGAATTGTTGGTGTAGACGGGAAACTTGGCATTGCAGAAAAAGGCCTTTGAAATAATTCTTGGTGAGGGTTGTGGACAGCAGTACAGGTAGAATTTGAAAAATCCTTTATAATAAAGTCACATGCTGCATTTCCAACAGACACCCTAGTGAAGAAAAATGATGGATGATGCTCTTCATTTTGGTGCTAAAATGTATTCTTATGCTGAACAAAGACATCCCATAAAAGATGCATCCAGGGATCAGATGTCTCAAACTCAGTCTCTGACCTTGTCTGATGTGTCTGTAATTGTTAAAATCATCATTTGCTTGGGGGAAAGCTTGATTTTGACACCAGAGTGCTAAATTGAAAGTGCTAATCAAGGCCTTTTGCAATTAAAGTAGTGCATGGCAGAAGTGTTAACTGTATTTTAAATATACAGATAATTCTGCAACCTAACAAAGTGGCAATGTGTGAAAAAATCCACATAGAACTATAGAAAATCATAACTGAGAGAACAAAACAGCTGAATGATAACAACAACCTTGAGTTTTCTTTTTTAAATTGTTGTAACACCTATTGTGACAGCTTTAAGAAGTAAATCAGAGGGTGTACAAGTATTTAATACTATGTTTTAGTTTAAGTTTATAGTTGAAGGTGCACTTGGGCTGCGTTCCAGTTCAAATTTGTATGCCCTTCCCTTGCTAACTTCCCTCCGTCTTGTGGACTCGGATGTATGTCATTGCTAACACTGCACGAGTTCCCACTACTAGCTGTAATGGGTTTAAATGGAACGCCTTAAGCCCTTGATCACTTGGAATTCGCTAAGGAGCTGATTTATTATTTACAGCTCTTTCCTTTAATAACTGTTTTATGGTCCGTTCTATAGGTCTACTGGTATGCTTAGGCTATTGGGAAAGATGTAAAAAATAACAACAAAAAAAATTGTACCAATGAAAACTATAACAATACAATTAGCTATGACTGCGTAAAAATTTAAGGTCATCTTAACTACAAGTATTATGTGGTTACATTTATGACTATTTCATGTATTATACACTACAGTAGTATAGGGTGGAGGTAGTGTGCTCTGCTGTGACGTCACAATTGTGTTGGATTGCGGTATACGAAGCTGCCTGACGTGTACTGAGTAGAGCCACTCCCTCAGTCAAAATCGAGGGGTCGAGGGTCTGTTTATATGAACTTCCCTCTTCCACTTTACATAGTGGAACGTACTTCAAAATGGTGGTAAATATTGCCTGAAGAGACGTGCTAAAGGAAGTTTGCAAGTGTCTGAAAGCAAAGTGGTGTGTTTTTGTGTTGGCATTTAGCTGTTTTTTATTCATTCCAATATTAGCACTGCTTTTGAACTTCATACTGACACCTATTGGCCTGGATGCATGGATTTTGTTTACTAACTGCTGCCATTTCACACCAAAGCTGTTTGTTTGTTTCCGCTTGTTAAAGGGTTAGTTCACCCAAAAATTAAAATTCTGTCATTAATTACTCACCCTTATGTTGTTCCACATCCGTAAGACCTTCGTTCATCTTCGGACGACAAATTAAAATATTTTTGATGAAATCCGAGAGTTATATGACTCGTTCATATACAGCAATTTAACTGACACTTTCAAGGTCCAGAAAGTCGACATGACTGCAGTGGTTCAACCTTAATGTTATAAAGTGACGAGAATACTTTTTGTACGCAAAAACAAAACAAAAATAATAACTTTTTTTCAACAATATCTTCGTTTCTGTGTCATTCTCATATGTTGTTTACGTCCAGCGTTTCAAGGTTATACGTCAGAACGCCGACTCATTATTGGCTGGCTCCTGCATCAGCATCACACGCATGCGTCATGCTGCTCACATGATCGACTTCAGCCAATACTGAGCCGGCATTCGGACGTAAACACGGAAGCCTTCACCGTGCTTACTGCGGAAACTACGTGAGGATAATGTTGGTTAAATTGCTGTCTATGGAGGAGTCATACACCTCTCGGATTTCATCAAAAATATCTTAATTTGTGTTCTGAAGATGAACGGAGGTCTTACGGGTATAGAACGACATGAGGGTGAGTAATTAATGACAGAATTTTCATTTTTGGGTGAACTAACCCTTTAACGTTATCTCAACAGCTGTTTATGAGCACTATTTATTCATATCACAGATTATAAGCTTTTAAAAAGACATGGTGTACACTACAGTCTCCAGGCTCACGATGTCCAGGACACCAATATTTTAATGTTTCATAAAACATTGTCTGGCCATCTGAGATTTTGGTATGGATATAGAGGTTAGGATGATTTTTCAGTTTTATTACAATACACCATGAGTATATTAGCACCATTTGTTGCAACTTAAAATCGCTATATAACATATTAGTAGTAGCATTAGTCAAAATTGTACTGCATTAATGAATGGCTGGTCATATAATGCCAACGTCCATGAGTGGGCGATTACTTCATGTAGAATAAACACAGCTTTTTCTAAAAGCCTGATATGACTGGAGTCTGCATCTCATGCCCGTTTACGTCATTTTAATCATAATTTCTCAAAAGGTGCTAACTAAATTCTTTATAAAACTTTTTAATTATCAAAATCAGTGTTCTCTTATCCAAAGTGACCTACTAAAAGTGCTTTACATCTAGAACATTTCACTCACTGTGTGCATGTTTCACAGAATCTGGCTGGCAAAAAACATCATTGTCTAAATTGTGTGAGATAGATAAGCCGCTTATCGTAGGAGAAGGATCCAGTTTCCAGCGCCGGAGCCCTCTGTTGGAGATCCGGGAAAGCTGTGCAAGCCCAACCCCCTCTCTCTCTCATAGCACACTGTAGATTTAACATGGCTCCTGGCTGCCAGTGAGCCTTCAAACATCAAACCTGAATGTATTTTCCTGGCAGCTGCGCTTCGGTCGGCTCAATAAGGTAAAGAACGACTAATGATGTACTATTTAAGTTCCTCTGCGGTTATTGCTTTATTGAATCGCGAATAATGATTCATATTACTTCGAGTCCGTTTTGGTGGACAAGTCTATGCGGACGGTAGCTCTGTTCTGCTGCTACTTTATCTCTTTAAACCCGGTTTGTAAAGAACGCTCGCGCTATAATAATTGATCGTCCATGATAATGGTGAGCACGCATGATATTTCTACCGACCACATTAAACATTTGCTTAGTAGGTTGAGCGCTTCGTTGCAGATGTTTATCCCCTTATGAGATATTTAAGGCTGCATCAGCAAATTGACCGATCCTTTCTATGAAGTTGAAACACTGCAACTGAAGCTCGGTGTTTGTGGTAAAGCGTTACAATGTTGAGTTCTGTTTTGCGTGTTGGTGGAAAAAGTTACTTTATGAAATAAAAAATGCCTTCAAAGCTTCGCGCGGGGATTTCATATAAAGCAGATCAAATCTGTTTGGCCCCTGGTGATGATGACATGGATAACACCAAGATATGATACATTTTGATTTTTGTATGCCGTGTTGGTGGAAGTGGTGACGTGAACATATTGTCAACAATAGAGATGGGAATCGCGAATTAAACGATTCTGGTTCCGATGCCGATTCCTGTTAACGATTCGGGTTGCTTGACGGCCCATTAAGTTAGTATTCTTTTAGTAGCCCACTTTTAAATGAATAAATTGCATTTATTGTTATATGACATTATGTCAGTCAAATTCAACAGAGCAGAAATAAATTCAATACGTTTATTCCAAAATGTGTGCGTACACAGACCTTTCAGTGATTTTTAAAGGCTTTTTAGATGCAGCACAAATGAAATCAGATATAAATGCATTTCGAACAATAAAATAAAATGTGGTAACATATTTCATTTATTTATTTTTATATAAAAAAGCACAGTGTCCAGCATTTGTATCCTTAACTACAGGTTGTAATGTAAACAACTAGTCAGTAAATACAAATAGGCTATGTGAGTCTTACAACACATTAGTAGTTCGTGCTCATTACATGAAAGTAATAACATGCGAGTCAAGCTAATTCAGTAACTCTCAAATGTTTTTTATGCACAAGAGCCGACTCATAAGAATAATTCTTTGGTCGCGTTGTATGTTTTTGAATCACTAAAAACAGCCGATTCGTTCGGGAATCGATAACATTGATCGCTGTTGCGCTGAACAGTAGTGTAGGAAACACTGTCAGGGTGTTTTAGTATGTGTTCCACGAAATCTTTCGGTTCGTTCGTTTTTTAACGAAACGGTTCTCGGTTCCCAAGTAGTAAACAATGCGCAAGGGGTTAATTCGTGCTCGTGTGAGCGGCGAGAGAGAGGCTGGATGTTCGGCTGTGTGGGAGGCGCCTCTGGGCTACTGACGTCCGATTCACTCGTAGTTTGATTTGTCAACAGAGAGCTGGGCGTCCTCTCCCTCTACACAAAACGGGCTTTACAATACAGAGTAGAGACGCTGAGAGAGGATACACACAGATATGTAGGCAGACAAGGACCATGTAGCACTTTTCGTGGTCGACACAGACCTCTGACTTATTTAACCGTACGTCTTTGATTTACTTGCAGCGTATTGCTTTCACTGTAATTGGCGCGAGATCAAGGAATCTTGAGGATGCGATGAGAAAAAGGAAAAAGTCTTCGAGCTGGAATATTCCACTGGACGTGTTTGTAAATGTGCCAGAGAGGGAAATATGCTATGGAAGCGCGTGTATTGAGTGACCGAGGCTTTTAGTTTCTAATTAAATCAAAGGGAGCTGTTAGTTACACCTGTCTTTTAGCTACTCGACAGACTGGTGGATAGACTTGCTGATGCCAACAACGCCAGATTGCCTATATGGCAGGATCATGAAGTTTTTGACGTTTTTCCTTTTGCTTCCAGAAACCTTAAAAAGGACAAGAAAGAGTGGGAAACAGCTCAGCAAGCTTCCAGTATGCTATGAAATCGTGACTTTGTCTTTGAGGAAGAAGATGGCTGCAGAACTCTATCCTGCCAGCATAAACACCAACCTTCCAAACAGTAACAGCACAGCAGTAACAGCTGCCGGCAAAAAGACCATCGTCCAAGTCACTCAAACGGTGACCACGCCGACTACAACTGCCACTCAGCAGAACATCAACAATAATAACGTCGAGACTGCCAGCTGGCAGTCCACCCATCCGACATTGCGAGAGAGGTAAGGGCGCGTTCGGTTTGATAATAATCTAGGCTGTTTTCGGTCCAAAAACATAATATTCTGTTTCATTTTGTTCTCTTCAGGAATGCTTTGATGTTCAATAACGAACTCATGGCAGATGTTCATTTTGTTGTGGGTCCTCCTGGCGCATCCCAAAAAGTTCCAGCACACAAGGTGAGCGCATCCTCCCGTGTCATAATGCATCTCGAGTGGCTCTTTCATCAACCGTATGCTTAACCGCTTTTGTGTGCTTTCAGTATGTGCTGGCAGTGGGGAGTTCTGTTTTTGGTGCCATGTTTTACGGAGATCTAGCGGAAGGAGAATCTGAGATTCATATTCCTGACGTGGAGCCTGCTGCTTTTTTAATTCTTTTGAAGTATGTCCTGTTCTTTACTTCTAATGTATATGGGTGAATGATGTGATACTCCTTTTCTTTTTCTTGATCAATTAATTTATTCACAAATTCATATATACAACGACATACAGTAAATATACCCCTGTTATTAATTTCTCAATATTCTTTTTTCAAACATTCTTAGAAAAAATATTTTACACAACAGGTTCACTCTAGTAATATTTGAAAACTTTTTGTCAGTTGGTGCAACCAACATTAAGAAAAACATAAAATAGTCCCCTGTCGATGTGTAAGTATCTTAAAATATCAGACAATTTGAGTTTTTTCGACAGTTCAGGTTATGAAATGTCATGTGGTGCAACTCATAAAATGTCATGTTATTTATGAATTCATTGTTTTTTTTAAACGTACATTGATTAAAAATATATTCAAAAACATTTTGTCAATAACAATAAATGTATGTTCATATGCTTTCAAGGTTTAAAGAAAATGTTATTACTTTTTACTTGGTTGCTTTGAGTCATCACATTGGGAATCTTCATAAATGTGTTTTTCAAAACAATATGAACCCAGTATATTTTCTAGATGTATTTTAAATTAGATTTTTCCTCTTCTGTTTTTTAATCATATATTATTTGTCATTGACCCATGCATATAACTCAATATAAACTCAATCACTGCAAAGCCTAATGCTTGTAAAACTATTGGAAAGATTTGATTTCTTAGTCCTTTTTTTGTTCACTTTCAGGTACATGTACAGTGATGAGATTGAACTTGAAGCGGACACAGTGCTGGCCACTTTGTACGCTGCCAAAAAGTATATAGTGCCTGCACTGGCTAAGGCCTGTGTCACCTTTCTGGAGACGAGCCTAGAGGCCAAAAATGCCTGTGTGTTGTTGTCTCAGAGTCGACTGTTTGAGGAGCCTGAGCTGACCCAGCGGTGTTGGGAGGTCATTGATGCTCAGGCTGAGCTGGCGCTTCGCTCTGAGGGTTTCTGTGAGATTGATCTTCAAACGCTGGAGATCATACTAAAGCGAGAGACCCTCAACACCCGGGAGGCGGTGGTCTTCCAGGCGGCTCTTGATTGGTCTGTGGCTGAATGCAAAAGGCAAGGACTGGGACCGACCGCTCGTAATAAAAGGGCAGTGCTGGGCAAGGCTCTCTACTTGGTTCGCATCCCAACCATGACCCTGGAGGAGTTCGCCAACGGAGCTGCGCAGTCAGACATTTTAACGCTAGAAGAGACTCATGATGTCTTTCTGTGGTACACAGCAGCTAATAAGCCCAAGCTGGAATTCCCACTGCAAAAAAGAAAGGGTCTGACACCACAGCGCTGCCATCGTTTTCAATCCTCGGCTTACCGTAGTAACCAATGGCGCTACCGCGGACGCTGCGATAGCATCCAGTTCGCGGTGGACAAGAGGATCTTCATCGCAGGTCTTGGCTTGTATGGTTCCAGTGGTGGAAAGGCAGAGTACAGCGTCAAGATCGAACTCAAGCGCCAAGGAGTGACCCTGGCCCAGAACCTAACGAAATTTGTTTCAGACGGATCCAGTGGCACCTTCTCTGTATGGTTTGAACACCCGGTCCAAGTGGAGCAGGACACTTTCTACACAGTCAGTGCCGTATTAGATGGGAATGAACTTAGCTACTTTGGACAGGAGGGTATGACGGAAGTGCAATGTGGAAAGGTGACCTTCCAGTTCCAGTGTTCCTCAGACAGTACCAACGGAACTGGCGTGCAGGGGGGTCAGATCCCAGAGCTGGTTTTCTATGCCTGAAATTGTCAGGACGTCCCATTGCAGTGCATTCCGCTCACTGGAATTGGATTGAATACAGGGTCTCGTGAGGCTCTTGCCTTTATTATGTAGCAATGGTGAACTCGATGGTAATGGCTCTTCAGTATCACAACGGGCTCAGATGGAAGGAATGTTCTTCAGCTTTATTTATTGCAAAAAATATATATTTGATTTAATTATTGACGCTGCAGCAAGCAGATCTATCTATCTATATATATATATATATAAATTAGATAGTTGTACTGCTCTGATAGTGGACGGAAGCCACTAGTGTGTCATGTTTTGTACATAACTTATTTGTTTTCAGCTTGATGCTGATTGACAAATAAAATGTCTTGTATTAGTGATCAGCTTCCTGAACTGCAGATTATAAATGTTTTTGTGACTCAAGTCCAAAGTTGTTTTACTTCTTATACATGCACTCACAGTCCTGACTTCAGCAGCAAGAGAGGTTAAACTCAATTTATATTTTAGATGCCCTAAAAGTGTATAAGTATATACACTTTAAAATGAAGTCATTCCAATTAGGTAACATATGAGCTTTTACTATGTAATGATGTGCATTATGTTATAACTGAAATCCAAAAAATGAAGCCACACACCACAAATGCAGTGGGCTTGTGTAAATGAGACAGTGACTGTTAAGTGTGGATGAAATATTCATCTTGAAAGGCCACATAAAGAACCTATTATCCCCAGCGGGCTGCATGAGGAACTGAATAGGGAGTCTGTTTGAATTGAGCCCATAGAATCTGCTGCTCCACCGTTTGCATTTTAATTAAGGCTTTAGTAAACATGGAGCAGATGCAGTTTGGTAAAACAGCAGATTTTTTACCAAAAAAACCCCCCACAAAAACAGATGAATATGGAATTATGACACATGGAGAGCTGCTAATCAGACTGCATTCTGGGATTATGCCCAGTACTTTAACATTGGGATGCTCTCTGGTGTATACTTGAATCATTTTGTCTCTGCTTCCTATAATCTGATGAGTCTGTTTTAAAAACTGCAGACATGTTCTGTTCTCATAGTGTGCACAGAAGGTGGATAAAGGTTTGCAGTGATGGACCATAATGGATTTTTTGACATGACGCAGTGCCCCCTAGTTACATCTGGCTAGACTGCAACTAGCTAAGAATATAATTTCCAGATGGGTAAAACATTTTCAGCCTGTGTCTGAAATAGTTCGAATATTGCAGAAAATTGAGCTTAACATGTGTGGATGAGAGTACAACAACAGCAGATCTTCTCCCTTTTGATCCAACAAGGAATCCATAGGCCAGATCAGATGAACAGATTGAGAATACTTGTATTGATCCAGCCATGGTGTATTATTGATAACCAATTTAGCAAATGAATTGTTTTGAGAGATGCTGCCTGCTTTATTAATGAGGTTCGTTCAAAAGCACTGTTCCGGTCAGCTGAATTACATTAGATATTTCACAGAGAGGTCATTACAGGGAGACTTACCGACGGCTGGAGCGTTGATACAGAGCTCTCTAGCCAACAGGAGGAAGGTCTTTCCCAGAATGTAAACATTAACCTACAACAATAAGAAATATAACAAGACTGTGAAGCGAAGTGAAGGGTTCAACTTTACACATTACCAATCACTGATACTTGACAGGGGGATTATGTTCCATAATTACTTCTCATTAGTCTTTAAAATAGCAACATTTCCACTTTAAAATTAATCAGTTAGGAACATTCTTCATTTTGTCAAATCCATTACATGATCATAAAACCAGATTATAACCCAGTACTTCATAGATATTTTAGTGGAAATGGTGAAACATTTTTTCAGGATTCTTCGATGAATAGAAAGTTCAAAAGAATGGTGTCGTGTTTGTCGTTCATGTGGGTTTCTTTCTGTGTTTGCGGGCTACTGAATTTACTGCAGACAGACTCACTTCCACACCATGCTTCATGCTTATAGTGGGTCCTTTATTTTCAAACCACACCTCTTTGTGGTGTGGGGAGTAAATGCTCGGGAGCATTTATTTGAAAGAGGTATCTTTAGTAATATTATAAAATGTCTTTACTGTCACTTTAGATCAATTTCAGCATCCTTGCTGAATAAAAGTATTTCTTTCAAAAAACAAAATTGAGCTCAAACTTTTGATCGGTAGAGCAGAGGTCTTCAACCCTGCTCCTGGGGAACCACTGTCCTGCAAAGTTTATATCCAACCTGCTTCAGCACAACTGAATTTCACACCAGTGTGATTCAAGTGATTCTGAAGAGCTTGATTTGCTGGTTCATGTGTGTTTGATTAGGGTTGGAGCTAAACTCTCCAGGGCTGCGTTCCAGTTCGTTTTTTTATGCCCTTCCCTCGCTAACTTCACTCAGTCTCGTTGACTCGGATGTACGTCATTGCTTACGTTGCATGAGTGCCCACTACTGGTGGAAACTTTGCAATGGGCTGAACTGGAATGTCCTAAGCCCTTGATCACTTGTAATCCGCTATGGAGTTGATTTATTATTTAATTTTTTCCTTACGAAATTACTTAATGTAGCATTCTATATGTATATATGTGTTTTAAATATTTAAAAAAAAAAAAATTTATGTATCATAGAGTTGTTTGTGGTGGGGTAAATTAAATGCGATATGCGGTGACGTCACAATCGTGTTGCATTGTGGGATATGGAGCTGCCTGAAGTGTACATATGAAGTGGACTCGCTCCTTCGGTCAAAATTGAGGGAGCGAGGGTCTGTTCATATAAACGTCCCTCATCCACTTCACGAAGTGGAACGCATTTCAAAATGGCAGCAGGGATTCCCCTGAGGGGAAGTGCTTAAGGAAGTTTGCGAGTGCTTGTCTAAAACTGGAGTGGAACGCAGCCCAGGACAGTGGCCCTGCGTACCAATGTGCATACTATCCATACTAAATAGTATGTGAGATTAGAATAAGTCTGTCCCAAAGCAGAGTATGCCAAAAATCCCTGAATGGTCTACTATTTCCAGTAGATTTTCTAAGTGTGGATCCATGCACACTCTTAACGGCTAATATTGCTCACACTCCATTGCACTTTGGAGAAGGATTCGGTTCATTCGGTTACAAACACAAATAAAAAGTGTTAAAAAACTACAAACATGGCGGATATGTGCGACCGACAGTTAAGTAGAGAGGTTTAGATAAAGGGGTTTGAGTGACTAATAATCAACAAATTATCAAAAATATGAGGAAAGTTCTCCGCATGAAAGACCCACGACTGGCAGATCAACGTGCCACTTCTTTTCTCTCCAATATGGTAATAAATGAAATGAAATGAAATGTGGAGGATGGTAACTGTGACAAGATTATTGACAGGTGTCAAAGATGATGCAACGAAGTGTCCATTAGAGACGCACACAAAGCTTGTATACTTTTCTGCTACACACTCAAATGTATGTACTTTTTCTTCACAAAAAGTTGTTCAAGTAGGAAAATTGGGACGCAGCATGGGTCCCCAGGAGCAGGGTTGAAGACCTTGCACTTTGTATATGTGCACTTTTCAACAGAGACCCTCTAATAATGATGAGGGGGTTATGACCTCAGCACCAGGTCCCTAGTTAGCCTGGCATCCAGGCAGGATATATTGGGGTCTTGTCAGATTTGGGTGTGGCTGCACTTGCTTAAGATTCATGACATATTTGAGTCTCCACCCCAACCATCTAGTGTCTGTTCAATAGCTGATACAGTTCAGTGGACAGCTGAGGGAGTAAAAATAACATTACACCAGTGCTTAAGCACCAAAATGTCTGGCCCTAAAATAACTACTAATAAAACCTATACAGTATATATTGTCACAAAGACAGTACTGTCTATTGTTTCACAAACAAAATGTAGCCTCATAGTACCAACTTGTTGTTTAATAAAGCAATGAGGCATTAAAAAAAATCACGAAAAATCCAAGGCCTTGATTGTCTTAATCAAGTGTCAACATCAATAAGGTAAAATATGGTAATGTTCAATAGTTAATTATAAATTCAATTAAATAGTTTCTTAATAAATATCACACTAAGCAATTCTTGTGCCAAGTAATAGTTGGGTATGTGGATACAAAAAAACTTGCCACAATAATATATAATTCTTATGTTGTGCAGTCACAGGTGTGAGTATAACAGCTTCTTGCCTGAATTATCCAATCAGATTTCAGAAACTTGTCAAACTTGTTGAAAAAGTGAAAAAAATCTGACCATTTAAGTGAAGAGAAGCTAGTATATAAGGGGGACTGAAGCTGGATATCATCATTTCTGACATGGTGTCTGCTTGCCTGTTATGTTATATGCAATACCTCATACAGCATTTCTTTCATTTGGTCTTATGGAGGGTATAAAAGGTTATTTGAAGGTTGAACATCATGCAACTTAGAAAAGCCGCTTAAATTGTGTTATGTTATTCAGAGTATTGTGGAAAATATATGAAAGAAATTGAAATGAAAGGAAGCCAACCTGTAAAAGATCACTCAGGTCCAGGAGCATGTCTGCACATCAGTTAAGGAAGGGAAGGGGAATACAAAACAAGTGGATTAAAACTGCATAAAACTGTTTAAAAGTGTGATAAAGATCTAAACATCTTTGTCCAACTACACGGCTAAAAATAAGAAGTCAATTCTGCTCCTAAATTAATCCTGGTCACAGTGATTAATTAGGCATTGGACGGCTCTGTAATTGTCACTGGGGGAGTTTCGACTTTCACTGATCATCTCTTTACATCAATGGGCTTCGGACAGGATCTCCTTATCTCTGCATGAGATTCACCCTGACCATCTGTTACTGCTCACCTGATCAGCACACACACCTGAGGCACGTGTCTCCATGGTGACTAATGCCCCCTTTAGCACAGAGATTAGCATCACTACAAGACCAGCTAATCCCACTTTATCAGGAGTCTGACGGCCTTAATTACTGGCGTGAAAGAAAGAGAGTATTTATACTTGTATGACTGACATCAGTGATATTGATAACTGTCTTATCTACAAGACCAGATATGAACCATTGACAAAAACTGCAGCTACACAACAAAGGGTCAAAATGATAGGGATAACAGCATCTGTTTAAAAATAATGATACAAACACATGCAAAAAATGTTATTAGGAGATATTTTTAGTGTTTAGTATTTTAGTCCCTATATGTTTTTTAAATCAAAATGTTTTTTTTCTCATTCACCAAGTGGACACCAATGTCTTCATGGTTCTATCAATCTTGTTATTATTAACAAACCACATTATTAATGCTTCTGTCTAGGACAGTGGTTCTCAATCTCTGACTCCAAGGCCCCCCATTGTCCACAACAATACTCAAAGGTCCCATGACTTAAGGCCCATTCACCCCAAGAATGATAACTATAAAGATAACCATAACGATAACTATATTATCATCCATACCAACGAACGATAATGCTCTGTTTATTCTAAGTATGCACTGCTGTTTTATCGTCTGGCCCTTTAAATGCTTGAAGCAGGATGGATTCTGATTGGCTGTCAATGTTTTTATCGTTCATCAGCAGGAAAAAAACGTTCTGAAAGTGATTCCAACAATATTATTTCTCTGTGCCATTATCGTTATAGTTGTGGTGTGGGCTCTGCTATTCTTTAATATTTAGAATGATTTTTAAAACTATATCTTTTTCATTATCGTAATAGTTATAGTCCTTGGTATGAAATGGCCTTTAGATCATTCCAGTTATTCGTGATTTACTGGATATGAATTTTTAAAAATGTTTTTTACTTAGAATTTTCTACCTGAAAAAATATTTGGCAACACTTTACAATAAGGTTCCATATGTTAACTACATTAGTTAGCATGAACTTACAATGAAAAACACTTATAAAGCATTTAGTAATCTTAGTTTATGTTAATTTCAATGTTTATTAATACATTATTAAAATCAAAAGCTGTTGTTGTTAATATTATTTATTAGACCTGAGCTAACAAGAACTAACAATGAACAGTTAAACTTAAAGGGATAGTTCACCCAAAAATGAAAATTTGATGTTTATCTGCTTACCCCCAGGGCATCCAAGATGTAGGTGACTTTGTTTCTTCAGTAGAACACAAATGATGATTTTTAATATGCTTGTCAATGGGAACTCCATCTGAGGTCTGAACGCGCTCTGACAACGGAAGTGATGTCTCGCACTCATTGAAGTATAAGCGCGAGACATCACTTCCATCATCAGAACGCGTTTTCAGACCTCACCAACCGGATGCGCAAGGCAGTTGGACATAGTGGTGTTTTAGAGGTGAAAAATTATATAAATACTGTTCGGTTTCTCGCACAAACCGATCGTTTCGTGTCTTAGGACATCAATGTGTCGTCACGAGCCGTGGGGTTTAATTTGGATTTGTCTGTGCATGTTTTTTTGACTCTTATAGATGGAGTTCCCATTGACAAGCATTATACAACTGACAGACCGCAACGGTTGGAGTTAAAAATCATCATTTGTGTTCTACTGAAGAAACAAAGTCACCTACATCTTGGATGCCCTGGGGGTAAGCAGATAAACATCAAATTTTCATTTTTGGGTGAACTATCCCTTTAACAAAGATCAATAAATATTGTGACAAATGTATTCCTCATTGTTAATTTATTAACTAATGTTAACAAATGGTACTTTATTGTAAAGTGTTATCAAATATTTAATAAGAAATATATATCCCCAATAATTTACACGACTTTTTCAGGTCTAGAGATCACACGTTTAAAATGAATGGGTAAATAAAACTGGTTTTGTCTTATTTTAATGAATTATCAGTCAGCTTGAGGCCTCCCCTGGAGGTTTACTGAGGCCCCCTAGTTGAGAATCACTGATCAGGGATACAGCAGGTGTTCTTGCAGCAGGTATCACACTATTTCATGTGATTTCTGGTTTCAGATACTAATCTGGTTCTGTTTGATTGTGATGGTCTGATTCAACTTCATTGTTCTTGCTTAAAAGATTAGTTCACTTCTGAATGAAAATTTCCTGATAAGTTACTCACCTCCATGTCATCCAAGATGTTCAGTTTCTTTCTTTCTTCAGTCGAAAAGAAATTAAGGTTTTTGAGGAAAACATTCCAGGATTATTCTCCATAGTGGACTTTAGTGGGGTTCACTGGGTGGAAGGTCCAAATTGCAGTTTCAGTGCAGCTTCAAAGGGTTCTACACAATCCCAGACGAGGAATAAGGGTCTTATCTAGCGAAACGATTGGTCATTTTTTTTAAATGATCTAAATTTATATACTTTTTAACCACAAATGTTTGTCTTGCACTGCTCTGTTCACGTGTGACCTTTCAACGTAATGCGTAGGCTGAAGAACTGCAGTAGGGCGAAAAACTTTCTCCTCCGATATTGTTGTTTTACCCTTTTTTTTGTAAATGGCGTTTGGCTTAATCTTTGCAAGTTCGCTTTGTAGACACTGGATCGGTACTTCTGCCTAAGTCACGCATGACCTTTGTAACGTGATTACGTCATGCGTGCGGATCGCAGAGCTAGTGCAAGATGAGCATTTGTGGTTAAAAACTATATACATTTTAATTTTATTTTTAGAAAATGACTGATTGTTTCGCTAGATAAGACCCTTATTCTGCATTGAAACTGCAATTTGGACCTTCCACCCGGTGTACCCCACTGAAGTCCACTATATGGAGAAGAATCCTGGAATGTTTTCTTCAAAAACCTTAATTTCTTTTCGACTGAAGAAAGAAAGACATGAACATCTTGGATGACATGGGGGTGAGTAAATTATCAGGAAATTTTCATTCAGAAGTGAACTAATCCTTTAATGCTGTGGCACCTCCCACAATAATCAAAACCTATGAAATTATTTTAGAGAAATATAATGCATTTATTGAAAAAAGTTTTTAAGGCTTTACCATGCAATGCACGACTTGTAGTGTCCACTATATTTGTAAGATGCATGCATTTGAAGGGCTCCTTGTCTTTAGAACTGGGCATTTATGTAAGAAATGTACCAGTAAGCAACAAACCAAGAATCTCAGCATGATGAGCCTCTGAAATCATGACCTGTCAGCCCAACGTTCGACAGATCAGGTCAGTGAAGTTCACTGAGACAATGTTTCCAGAACAGTCAATCTTCACCTTAGAGAACCTGGTCTATACAGATGTGCTGTTCCTAAAATACACTACAAAAATGTTAAAACACTGCTAAATGGCTAAAATGAACAAGAAAATGCTGAAACTGGAGAATGCTGAGATATTTGAAAGAAGCAGAAGTTTAATAATTTCACACTTAAAAGTGAAAGTCGATAATTTTCACATAAAGTAATTAAATAGTACTTTATGTGAGAATGAAAAAAATAATACAAGTGAATATAATATAAGTGAAAACACTTGTCCAAATAATTCTGTAATTCATCATATCACAAAGATGCATGAGATAAATGCAGCGATATTTGATAAGGCAAAGCAGAACACATTTAAAAATAGTCCACTATTTGGAATGGGTTTGGCGGTCTGTAAAGAACTTCTTTGTGTTTCTGCTGTTTAGCGTGAAGTACCGAATCTTTGCAAGTGACTGAAAGAGCCCCACCCAGGGACAGTTAACAATTCTCCTTTGGCAACTCAAAACGGCACACCAGGTACCAGTCAGGCCTGACGCTACACAAAAGCAGAGCAGAGATCTGGGTGTGACCCAAGAAGACAGATAGGATATGCTTGCCGGTGTGAGTAAGTAAGAGTCTGTCTGTTTGTGAGACAGAGAGAGAAAGCAGTGTAACACTATCCAGGTGTGCTGTGTTGTAAACACAGGTGTGGTGAGTCTCAAACCCATAATTTGAGAACACAATTTTGATAGGTTTGGGGAAAAAACAACCTTAAAATGTGGAACAGGGAAATGCTTTTTTCCCTTAAACATCGCTTCAGAATTTTACTCTATGACTGACTGAGTTCCCCATTTTCACTACAGTGAAGCGGACATGGTTTTTTAGATTAAATGAGTGTCACTTCAATATCTTTTGTACACAACCAGGATAGACACTGAACATCTTTTTAACAAAATGAGGGAGGAGTGACTCAAAGAGCGACTTGTTGGGCTGCTTTCCGTGATTTACTCCAGGGAACATCCTCTGAGATTCCTAAAGGTGCAGTAAACACTCTTCCTCTTCCTCTCTTTCGCCTTTGACAGTATATTGTAGCACTATTGTTTTCACATCCTGACACATCCCTTCAGACCCTGAACTGGGTTTTCCCTAGGGAAAGCATGGACTGGTAAAAGAGACTATTTTAGACCAGCATGAATTTCTATGCTTAGTCCAGGTTGATTTATGCTGGTTTGGTTCTGTTCCAACTTCTGATGAAGCTGGCTAAGGAAAGGAAATAAATGACTCTACTAACCTGAACCCTAACATCTAACCCTAATCTAACAGTCTACTTCTAACATTCAAATGAGTGCTAGTTGACATGTAGTTGCAAAGTTACTTATAGTTAGTAGAACGTCTAAAGTGGACCATCGAAATAAAGTGTAACCCAAGGAAATCTTGCATATTCAGCTAGCTGCTTATACCAGCAGCCAAAACAGTTTATTATTATGAAATTAAATATATATATGAAGAGTTCAAATACAAAAGCAGCTAAACGCCACCATGATATAGAGTGAATGCTCTCCACACATAGTATACGTTCATCGAATATTTTCGCTTCAAATCTGCTAAATCCCAGCGTCAGCCCATTCAGAAATAACGGTTCGTTGGCAGAAACTCCTAAACGCCACTTCCCTTTGTCAGCAAAAGCCTCTAAGTCCACAGAAGAACCAATTGGAAGACGCAAATTGAATCATATGATTTCGAGATGACGGTGTGCGTATGAGCTGGCTTTTCAATTGCGAAGCTGCAAGTATTTATCATGTTTTTATCATGTTTTATCATGTTTCCAGTAGCAAGTAAACACAACAGTGTTCCTTTTGCTGCTGTAAAACTGACAGAAACAGACATTTCACTGTTTTGTTGTCCAAAGAGATGGACTTTTTGCAAAAAAAAGCACACATGGACTTGGTTTTGCAGCAAAAGACAGTAAAATTTGTTAAATACCAATGAATTGAGTAAAGTGACATTTTTGAAAAGAAGGCATTTTAATAACTGACTAATAACCTTTTCATTGCAATTAAAGTGAAATTACTGACCATAAACATAGGAGCCTGGTAAAAAAATGCTCATTTAAAAGAAAACATGTCAGGCGGACTTAGAGGTTTTTGCATCTGTACTCTTTATATATACGAGTATGAGCTGAAGAAAGTGCTTCCATCCACATCCATCCATCATAAACGTACTCCACACGGCTCCGGGGGGTTAATAAAGGCCTTCTGAAGTGAAACGATGCGTTTGTGTAAAAAAAATATCCATATTTATGAAGTCAAATATCAAGCTTCCACCAGAACGCCTTCCATATTCAAATTACGGAAAAACGAAACTGGCGCCACGGTAGTTCCGTAAGTTGAATAGGGAAGGTGTAGGACATGCAGCGTAAGCTTTTTGAAGAACACAGAAGGCGGTGTGGCGGAAGCACTTGCAAGGCGAGCATTTGTGTTTATAAAGCATATACATTTTAATCTTTTTTAGAAAATGACCGATCGTTTCACTAGATAAGACCCTTATTCCTCGTCTGGTATCGTTTAAAGCCCTTTGAAGCTGCACTGAAACTGTAATTTTGACCTTCAACCGTTCGGGGTCAATTGAAGTCCACTAAAAGGAGAATAATCCTGGAATGTTTTCATCAAAAACCTTAATTTCTTTTCGACTGAAGAAAGAAGGACATGGACATCTTGGATGACATGGGGGTGAGTAAATTATCAGGGAATTTTAATTTGAAAGTGAACTAATCCTTTAAGATTTATGTTTTCTGACACAGTTTAACTCTGAGAGCTTGTCATATTTTATTAGCATTTTTTTAAAACTATAGTGAATAAACTGTATTAATGAATGAAATGTTCAAGGTGTCTGAATAAATTTGGGTTTGACTGTGTGTATATATATATATATATATATATATATATAAACTTTTTAAAGTGACAAGTGACAAATATGTCAAATTTCCTGTGAAACAGAATGGAACAATATAAGCAACCAGTTCTCCTTAATATTATTGATTGCCATCAATTACAGTTAAAAAAAGGATGGAAAAAAGCCACTAACTGATATTTTTGCTCTCAAACCTCATTTTCTTTGTATTTACATTTATGAATTTGGCAGGCACTTTTAAAATGTATACATTTTATCTGTTCATGCATTCCCTGGGAATCAAACCGATGACCTTGGGTTTCAAGTGCCACACTTTACTGTTTGAGCTACAGGAATTTTGCCTATTAAAAACCTGAAAGGTCAAAACATCTAAACTTTCTTTCTAAGTTTGTTAAATCATGTACCTAATTTGGGTTGAATGTGCACAGTTTTCTCCATGGATTACCATTCACAAAGAGTTTCACTTGGGTTTCACACCCTCATTGTGGGAAGGATACGTGGCGTTCCCTCTGTCCTGCAGACCAGGTAGAGGCAGGCGGCTATGACGTGTGTCATCTTTCGCCCTCGTGTCAAGTGCTTGCTCACCACCATCTTGAAGAAATTAAAGGCCGTATCCAGGCAGTGCTGGTTCAGCTGCAGCTGGCTGCCGAGGTTGTGTATCTGCCGTTTCCCTAGAGACAGGACACACATATGCATCAGATTGAGCAAACATACACACATGCATACACGCACGCTTGCGCACCGAGGCATGACTTCACACGCAGGTGTTTGGTTTTCCAGTAGCATTGATGTCATGAGAACGGTGCACAGCCAGACAGGCTTTTAGTGGAGCCTGGAAGTGAAAACGGGCAGAAAGACAGCTGTTTTACGTCCCGTGTGAGGCCACGTCCCTCTTTCCCCTTCTTTCACAGTCGTACATTTTACTCCTTCACAGATGATCTCAAATCAGGCCACGTTGTAATTCACTGGACACATAAATGAGTCTGCCTTGAAATCCCACGGCGGGCCTCGATGTGTTTAGCATATTAAAATCCACATTAAAAAAACACAGTCCAATAGTCTATCTTGCAGAGTTCTGTTTACTTAATACATAATTTAGCAAAAGACCTTGTTCACCCAGACAGTGAAAGTCTCCCACATTGTAAACATTGAGAATGATTTAGGTCGCTTCAGATGGAGCTGATGAGTTTCACAAGTTCAGGTCATTAATTATGCTTGAAATTGCACACGTATACATGTTTATAAGAAGAAAATGATTTCATCAATCTGTCCTCTAAATGTGCAGATACTGTATCCATTAATGAGTTCAGCAGATGCATAGATGCATCAAACTTTTTCTTTAGCCCAGGGATTCTCAAACTGGGGTCTGTGCAGCCGCAAGTGGGTCCGAGGACACATTCGGGGAAAAAAGAACATTTTAAATGATTTCTGCCTTATTCTATTTCATAAATACTGGTTATAAATCATAAGTTTAATCATGATTATTGTATTCTTGACATTCTATTTATATGGTTTACCTTTTAGGTTTATACAGCTAACTGTACTTTAATAATAATATTTTTAAATAATTAAATATATACATTCTTTAATATCATAAATATATATTCAATATATAATAATAATAATTGAATTATTTTCTATTTGGTTTAGTGCAAAGACAGTATAAAAATAATAAAAATAATCTCTTGAGAAAGAAGTCTCTTATGCACACCAAGGCTTCATTTATTTAATCAAAAATACAGTGAAAACAGTAAAATTGCAAAATATTGTTACAAATTAAAAGAACTGTTCTCTATTTGAATATATTTTAAAATGTAACATTCCTGTGATCAAAGCTGAATTTTCAGCATCATTACTCCAGTCTTCAGTGTCACAGAAATCATTTTAATATGCTGATTTGGTGCTTGGGAAACATTATTATTATTATTATTATTATTATTATCATTATTATTATCAATGTTGAAAACAGCTGTGCTGCTTAACATTTTTGTGGAAATGGTGATACTTTTTTCAGGATTCTTTATGTTCAATAAACAGAATTTATTTCCATTTATTGAAGTTATTTATTACATTTATTAAATAAATTAATAAATATAAATCTTTTGTAACATTATAAATGTCTTCACTGTCACTTTTAATCAATTTAATGCATCCTTGATGAATAAAAGTATTAATTTCTCTCTCTCTCTTTTTAATTATACCTCAAATGAATGGTATCATTGTTTCCACAAAAATATTAAGCAGCAAAAACATTTCAGCATTGATAATAATAAGAAATGTTTCTTGAGCAGCAAATCAGCATATTAGAATTATTTCTGAAGGATCATGTGACACTGAAGACTGGAGTAATGATGAAAATTCAGCTTTGTCATCACAGGAATAAATTACATTTCTAAATATATTAAAATAGAAAACAATTATTTTAAATGGTAATAATATTTCACAATATTACCGTTTTTACTGTATTTTTGATCAAATACAGCCTTGGTGAGTGTAAGATATTCTTTCAAAAACATAAAAAAATTGTAATGTTTACAAACTTTTGAAAGGTACATATATTCCTTTTTCCCCTTTTTTTCCACAGTACAAGTGTGTCTTCTTTACACAGTAAACTAAATAGCTGCCTTTACACTTATACGCATCATATTTGTGAGTCCTCCTTGGCATAAAAAGGTATGAAAACCCTTGCTTTAGCCTACGGTATAGAGTTAACATAATCACAGAGCCACAGATGTTAAAGTGGATGTTGGACTTTTTGTCCCTCAACTGTGGAGCCCAAAAGCTGCAGTGTCAAGTGTCGTGTTGGCAGGCCAAGGCCAAAAATAACTGAAAGCTTTTAAGAGCATAATCCCTCTATTCTGGAACCACTGTGTGCCAACCCTCCGTCACACACTCCAGACCTGTCTAATCCCAGAGTATTTTTCACGCTGCACATGCCATTGGATTAGCAGCCAGGTCTGCAGTGACCTCCCTAAATGACAGCAGGATTACATAACTGCCGCAACACTGCAGGGACACGAGACACCTTTATTTAATGAATGAAATCTTGTGTTTGTGAAGTCGGAAATAAGTTTACCAGAATCTACTACAACTACCTGCCAGACATATTCATATGCACATTTATGTGTAAATCATTTAAGAGGTTTTTAAACTATTATCAGACGTGTCTGTGATTAATAGTTAAGAGTCATGAAGAATCATGTGTTTATACAGTTGGTGACCTTGATTTTCAAAGTATTTTGAGACTGTGTTATCACTTTCAGTTCTTAAAGCTCTGAAAACACACCAGGACAGGCAGCTGTAACTGAGCAATGTGTGAATTTAATGCCACAAAACACATTGTTCTCACAGTTCTTCTGAA
Source organism: Mylopharyngodon piceus (assembly GCA_039654765.1). Lineage (NCBI taxonomy): Eukaryota > Metazoa > Chordata > Actinopteri > Cypriniformes > Xenocyprididae > Mylopharyngodon > Mylopharyngodon piceus. The sequence continues at coordinate 19,030,354 of CM077456.1, forward strand.
TCGCACATATTTACACAATTAAAAGACATTTATCAGGGAGCTCTATAAAATGGATCAACAGTTAATTATGTCTTGTGTGATCTTCAGAAAAACACAGATGCAAATTATATAAATTTAATTAGCGCTTGGGATGTAACTGGGTCAGAAATGAATGTAGATGAGTTAATGAAACAGAAACATAATATTGAAGGAATATTTATCCACAAATGAGAATGCTTCTACTGCCATATTTGATTTTAGATTTTATTACAATCTACCATTTGGCTTTGTTCCAGAAGATGTGGAATATAATGCAAGAGACCTATGGGCTACTTTTATTTCACTCCTTTTTGTCATTTTTGGAGCTTGCCAGCACCCTTTGCATTCACTTTCATTATGTGGAAAAGAGTGTCAAGGACATTCTTCAAAAATTCACCTTTTGTGCTGTACTGAAGAAAGAAAGTCATACGGGTTTAGAGCAACATGAGTGTGAGTAAGTAATGACAGATCTTTTCAATTAGGGTGAACTATCCCTTTAAGCCTGGACATGTTTTATAAACCATGATCATTCACTGACTGCACCTACACACTGCTGCTGACTAATATAAAGGTACGCCTACCATTCTGGAGCGTCTGAGCTCGCGATTCTTTTCCCAGACTTGTGTGGAACCCACTGCCCAGGACCGGAGCTTTGGAAGTACCTGAAAACAACACAAAACACAATGTATTATGTTTAAAGTTTTAAAGGCCAAACTGAAATAAAACATTACAGCAAATAGGAATAGTTTTGACTTATAGAATATAAACGTACAAATACAAGCCTATTATTATTACAAGACGTGACAATTTAAGCCTTTAAATAAAGCTATATAGCACACTCCAGTGGCTGTTTGTGTAAATAACAGTTTTATAGTTACATCGTTGCTACAGTGACACCTAACGGTTGCCAATGTCTATTGCACTTCACTCTTCACATGTGTTCCTTTTAGCAACCAAAAGTCTGATTGACACACCTGAGACTGATAACCAAGTCAGGGAAACTCAAATGAACCACAACAGTATTTGGCTTTACCTCTAAGTATATTGCACAATTATATATTTCTCTAGCCAGTGCTTTGGTCAAATCATGGCACTGAATGTTAGCTTCTGCTTTGGGTAAGTTACTATGTGAATATACAAAAATTAAAACATATCGAATCACAAAACTGACATGCAGAACATCCACAGGCTTCTCTTGCTTTGCTTTCAACTGTGTGAGGTGCATGGAAGTTATGTTACCACTGATCCACAAGGTCTGTTTTTGTGATGAACACCTAAAGTTCAGCATATATAATAGTGCATTTTGTTAAATCCAAAGCTGTAATGAATTTTAATTGCTCCAGGTGCCATTGAGACCGAGTGTCGTGATCGATATTTCTGGGTGTCTGTTGATGTGGGTTTTGCAGGCCGTGTCCCAAGATTCGAGGCTGTAGGTACGCTGATATGGCTTGATGTTAATCTGTACCACAAATTATCACACAATATGTTTTAATCCTCATATCAGTACATTTTTTTTAAGTTGAAAATGGAGTGCATACAATTAGTGAGGATCATGCATCCATGTGTGGCTACACGTTGAACAACTTGAATGGTCGGGCGTCTCTGAGGGCTTCCTATTTCTCCTGCCACACCGAAAACCAGGCAAGACTTCAGTTAAAAAAGAAAATATTGATTGGTTAGTTCTAGAACTATCATATCTAGAAGTCTTGCATATGGATATATTTTTGATAATATTGTTTTCTGTTGTATGATGTCTTGTAGAATGACAACAACTTCCTTTTTAAGCTGAATGTTGTTTTGACTGACCATACGGGGAAAGAGAATAAATTCTCTCTCTCAGAGACCTGCACGCTGTCAGTTGACTGGTCTGCCAAAGAGATCCTCTGTGAAGAAAACTACATAGAGGTAGGATTTTGTGAGGCAGGCAATATAAATCCTGTGTGGTATGCAGCAGTGTTATTGTTAATTAAACTTCCTGTTAATTTAAATAAAATATAAATATTGGATGAAAAAACTAAATGAAATAAGCCCTAAAACTGAATAACTGAACTGAAACTGAATATAAATTAAATCACAAAAGCTGAAAAGCACAACTAAATTACTAAAATTTAAATAAAAATAATTTAAAATATATATGCTAAATCAAAATATGAATAAATACTATAATAGTGTATAAATAATATTAAAATAACACTGGTACGCAGCTGTATTCAGCATTATCTGGTTTTCTCTGAACTAGGTGACGCTGGCGAGAGATACACCCTGCTCATCCGATAACCGCAATACTAAAGAAGCCTGGCTGGATGCTCTTGCTTTAGTAAGAAATCCTGATGCTTTAATGTAATGTGTGAACTTCTACGGTTTGAATTTCTCATTGTTAGCTCTGTATCTCCACTTGTAGGCCCAGCGATCTGCCATCTCTGAATGGAAGATAATGTTTCTGAATCAGGAACGCTTGGATGCGATGTCTATCTCTGCTGCCAGGCGAATGGGATACATGGTTGATTCCACTCCAAACAGGGTGGTCTTTCGCTCTGCCTACAATCAGCCACATTCAACAATCACAGAGGCAGGTGAAATTAAAATTGAAGGGATAGTTCACACAATATGGAAATTCTGTCATTATTTTTACAGCCTTTTGTTGTTCCAAACCTATATAACTGACTGACTTTAGTGGAACACAAAAGATATTTTGAAAAATGTCTTGGTGTGTTTTGTACATACAATACCTTTCAAAAGTTGGTTGTAAGATTTTTTTTTAATGCTTTTAAAAGAAGTCTCTTTTGCTCATCAAGGCTGCATTTAACAGTAATATTGTGAAATATTATTACAATTTAAAATTAACTCTCTTCTATTTGAATTCCAGCTGAATCTTTAGTCTTCAGTGTCAAAGTTGTGCTGCTTAATATTTTTGTTGAAACCTTGATGCATTTTTTTTTTAAGGATTCTTTGTTGAATAGAAAGTTCAAAAGAACAAAAATTATTTGAAATAGAAATCTATGACATTATAATTTTGTCACTTTTGATCAATTTAATGCATCCCTACTGAATGAAATTAATTTCTTTAAAAAATCTTACTGATGCCAAAAATGCTTTTCTTATTTAGTATTTTTGTCTTGTTTCCAGTCCAAATATCTAAAAATTCTTAAATCCAGATGCTTTTACTAGACATAAGATAAAATGACATAAGATATTTTTTTTCTCGTTTTCTGGGGGGGAAATCTAAATGAAATGAGTTTTTGCTTAAAACAAGCAAAATTATCTTCTGTTTGAAATCTTGTTTCTGTCCTGAACAGAAACAAGATTATTTTTCTTACCCCATTGGCAGATAATTTTGCTTGTTTTAAGCAAAAATTCACTTCATTCATTCATTTTTTTTTTTTTTTTTTTTTCCCAGAAAACAAGAAAAAATATTTTGTCATTTTACTAATCTAGTAAAAGCATCTGGATTTAAGAATTTTTAAATATTTGGACTGGAAACAAGAAAAAAAAATACTAAGAAAAGCATTTTTTTTGCAGTGTTGAATGGTAGTATGAAATGAAAATCAAAGGGGTCCAATTCTGGATTGACCGCAATGTTCTTCTATCTATCCACCTTATATTTCATGTAAGAGCAGATGCGTCCATTTGTAAATTGAACGTGTCTGGCTTCTAGTGTCATTTGCTTCCGGTTTATTTTTAGCTGTACAAAAGGGCTTGTTATAGTTCAAACTGATATTTATCATATTATTTATATGTATTGTCATAATCATCAACACACTGGTTGGTAGTACAAATAGTTTTACCATTTCCTGCACTTTGTTATTCTTTCAGTTGTTTACATATTGTAGCCAATGAACCGCAAGTCTCACACATTCACAGAAAAAAGCTTATTGCGCATTACGAAAGAAGATGGATACATTTATATTAGGGATGCACCGATCCACCTTTTTTCGCTTCTGATACCGATACCTGGGATTCAGTATCGGCCGATACCGATCCGATATTCAAGTAATAATAAAAAAAAGTGCTAAATTACCTAATAAACTGTATGCCTCACTGTGTGGAAGAAACTGGGATCATTCTTTTGTGCAAGGTATCAGGCTTGACTTAAACATTACTTTCCTAACTTTGTAAAACAAAATAACAAACAGACACAAATGTAGTGAATTATTTATTAAATAATTGTGCATCAGTGCAACAACTGTAAATAAACCAATAGCTTCACTAGCTTGGTAGACATTCAAAATAAACAGTCCAGCTGATTCCTTCATCCATGACTCATAACTTGTTTTTCATGAATGTTTGAGTCATACATGACATAAACTAAATATATTTATATATAAATATAGGCTATACTATAAAATTAAAAGACATTTCTTTTAAATTTATAGCGTAGTTTTTTTTTTGTTTTTTTTTTTGAGGCAGCAACATATAATAGATAGGACAGAACAAAAAATGCTATTAACAATCTTTCATTGCGCAAAAGTATTATAATATGAACGGCTCCCATCCAGAGCGGCACAAAGCGCTTATCATCCTGTGTGCAGAATGATGCGCTTGAAGCATGATGCGCTTGAAGAGTCACAGCGCTCAGCGGCAGCGCTCCGCATTGAAAAGTTAAAAAAGCAGTAAGCAGCAAGTGAAGATTTATTGATGCGTATTGTATTACCGGTATCGTTGTCTACAGATGAAGTATAATAATAGAAACATTGGTTCATCTTGGAGAGAGTTTCATTGTGTTGACTGTCGTAACCGAACGCGACACGCAGTTTGAATGCTGAATGGAGAATGACTGACAGCCGCAGCAGAGGGAGGCATTTACGTGAACTTTAATTTAACGACTTAAATATTTATCTGTACCTCAAATTAAACTATGGAATGGCTTCAGAACACTTGGAATATAGTGCAGGGAAACTTTATGGTGCTTTTTAATGTTTTTGTGCCTTTTGTGGAGCTTCCATCCGGCCGATACCCGATCAGGAAAAAATGGCAGTATCGGAGTCGATACCCGATCTGAGTATCGGATCGGTGCGGTGCATCCCTAATTTATATATAATTTTTTTTGTGAACTATCCCTTTTAATGTTAATTGTGCAGGTTCTACCATGATAATATCTCAGGATTTTTAACATGAAGGTTGAAACAACCTTGTTTCCTCAGATTGACGGCATTGCTGTAGAGGTGATTCATGCAACAGTGTTTTTCAGGTGTAAATGGGCGGTAGTGATGCTTGACACATCTGCGGCATGTACGATAGGTAATTCATTGGGCATTTTCAATTTCTGATGCATTATAGAACTGATAGTTGATGAACTGAAAAATGTACATACAACATCTTTAATGCAAATAACAGCCATTCATAGACGTTCAAGCTTTCATAGGTCATACTTTTCTCTCAGTCTTGCATCTTTATCAGCCCCTAGCTCATTTGATGGAGTGACTTTGCACTGGAGAACTCCTAAAGTCATGACCCCACTGGTGCAGGACCCCTCTGGGTTTGTAAGCAAGAGCATTAAGCTGGGTGTGGATGCTCAGCTCTTGGACGAGGCCACCAGGAAAGACATGGGCTACATACTGGGAGAAGATGGCCAGGTGGTGCATGTTTCAGTGCCATTTGGTGCACCAGGAGGTTACAGAAAGGTATGTACTGGACTGGTAATCAATGTTGTATATTTATGCAAAAAAAAATCAATATTTCTGTGCTGTTTGTCACAGAGTTTGGTGGAAAATAATGTCTATAAAGAAAGTTACATGGCTTTCCTGTGCTATGAGCACATTTATTCACATGTGTTTATGGATGGTACTGAAATGGAGACCAGATATCGCCAGCTACAAGTTATGGAGACGCCACTAGTTTCTCGGAAACTTTTCGCTATAGATGGTGAGATTATTACCATACAGTTATACACTGATATTGTTTTTATGACTGGTGCATATTATTCTTTTGATAACCAATATTCAAAACTGATTTTTAATTATTTTTCTGCTTTTTTACAGAACTAAATTCTTATTATAAAAAAACTAAAAACATCATGTGCATGGTTATTATTATTATTATTATTATTATATTGTTTTTTAAAGTTTCTTTGATGTACATGATAGCATTTATTTTTATTGTCTAAGGGGCCATTTACACGACACCATTTTCGCCTAAAAATGCAAACTTTGAAAACGGGTTTCAAAGTGCAAGTTTTAGAAAACGATACCGCTATCGTCTCCGTGTAAACTACAAAACTGCGAATCTGTGAAAACAGTGACGGCATGCACATGCGTATTACGTTTTTATAGGCATTCGTGTTTGCCGTAAAAGATTGCGTATGTGCGCAGGGGCATAGTCTTTTTCTTTACAAACAAAGTGACATCGCTAACTACTTGTTGTCTGACATGCATAATACAGCGTTTTTAGTTGTTTCCGCGGATCCATGTGAACGGGAATCATTTTGATAACATTGTCATGTACAAAGAAAAAACTTTTCTGTTTTTAGTACATCATTGTGGTGTAAACGTACCCTTTATATTTTTCTTTTTTTCTATAACAGAAACTTTGCCTCATGAAGAAGTGTTCACCGTGTATCTTGGTAATTTTGCTCTGGATGTGCAGCTCATTGCAATCAAGCTGAATGAGAACTATCTGTCAGTAACAGATGCCATTCAAAACCATTACTTCATTACAAAAATTCCCCAGATTAACGGGACCCACGGTATCACCATCAAGGTCCCTTTTAAAGATAGAGCTGTCAATCGCGTGGTGAGGGTTTTTCTGTTTACATGTCAGTTTATTATTCCCACAGTATTATACTTGTATATTTAATTGTATATTATAAATATAAAATCTAATTTTCTAATCAACAGTACTTGGGTGAAGGACTTCTGCAGTACTCTGTGGAGATTAATTACACCCTTAACATCATCGGACGAAATGACACATTTTTCTACCATGTCTCTGTTGTGGCACACGTTAATGATGCTTGTAAGTCTTTAGGAGTCAATAGATTTAAATTGCATGACATGAAAGTGACCAAGAGAGTCTGATTTGTTTCCCTCTCATTTAGTTCCTCCAGCTGTCAGTGCTTTCTGTACAGCACATAGCATAATATTCAGGATGGATCATTCAAGGCATGCCGGACTTTGGGAAGTCTGTGTAGGGCATCAGCCTCTCACATCTGACTTATCCAGACTGAGGGGCTACATACTGACGAACGACAGTCACAGTATGACTCTGGAGGTCCCACTCTTCACGTTGGGCTACATTTATGAGGCAAAGAAAAACATTTGTGGTTAAAATTATATACTGATTTTCATAATGTTATGACGACAGTCTTGATTCAGATCTCCTTTTGTTTTTAACATTAGAATAAGTTAAATGCAAAATGATAACATCTGGAAAAAATTCTGGCTTATAAAGGAACAAAATCTCCTAAATGCGCTTAAAATGGAAGTATATTATGGAAGCTTGTTTCCGCCACTGAATAAAAAATTAAAAAGGTAATTACGACTATCTCACAATTCTGGCTTTTTTTCTTGCGATTGCGAGTTTACATCTTGTAATTCTGACTTTTTTCTCTCAGAATCGTGTGATATAAACTCGCAATTGCGAGTTATAAAGTCTGAATTGTGTGATATAAACTCGCAATTCTGAGTTTATAACATGCAATTTTGAGTTATAAAGTCAGAATTGAGATGTAAACTCGCAATTCTGAGGGGAAAAAAAATTCACAATTGCAAGTTTGTTGCAATTCTGACTTTATTTCTCACAATTGCAAGTTTATATCTCACAATTCTGACTTTATTTCTCACAATTGTGAGTTTATATCTCTCTCAATTCTGACTTTACATCTCGCAATTCTGACTGCGAGTTATAAACTCGCAATTGTGAGATAAAAAGTAGCAATTATCTTTTAAATTGTTATATTCTGTGCCGGAAACAAGCTTCCATTGTATATAGGGTAATTGTGCATCAACAGAATCAATGGCTATGTCTTAAAAAAAGCTGCCTTCAGAGGATGCGTTCAAAGGTAGAGTAGGAAGGCATCAAGGCACATCCGAATGAGATATTTTTGAAGGCAGCATAGATGTATCCTTCACTGCCTTTGATATCCCACAATGCTTCTGTGCATTCCATTCTGTGATAATTGAGCTAAGAAAAAAATTGATGGCAGCTGAATGTTGAGGTTGATGTACAGCTTTGGTGTAAATGTATGTTTTTGACCAACGTTTTCCATTTTTGATGTCATTTCTATCGAGAAATTACTATTGTAATAATTAAATATTCGCTTAGTTATCACCAAAGCTCTCTCTTGTTGTAAATCATTAAACTGTTACGGTGCCTCAGAAGTGTGTCCAAAATAAGTTTCAGCAAGTACTTTCATGCGCAAACTCTGTCTGCAAAGTCTGTAAGGACTTTAAGCAACAGCTGCTGATGCCATTCTGGCGTTCTATTGCGCATACGCAACTTTAACTGCTACTTCGTGACATTGTACTGTAACCATCTACTACAGGAGAATAGCTGATTTGCTGTATTTCAAAGGTGTTTACCAGCCAGAGATAACTTTTCTGCAAAGTTTGCTTTGGCAAGCTATCTCAAACTCCCGAAACAAACACAAAACGAACATTTGTTTTGGCCTGATTTTGTTCGAAATGACGTTACACAATTTTAGCTTGAAGTATATCGGGGCCTTTAGGGTAGCGAGGCAAGTCAGCTGACACAGCCAATGTTAAATAAAATCCTCACTTTGTTTTGACACTAAAGTGTTAAAATGCAACTTGTGGGAGGTAGTTCTTTCTAAAAACTGACAAAAAAAAAAAAAAAATCAATAAAATATAAAATTAAACACATTATAAATAATAAATTTACTGAATAATTTGCATTAGTGCTTCAACAAAATAAAGCTGGGAATATTATAACACTATAACATTTTAGTTTTCTGAATTTTTTTTTTTTTCCCCAGGACATCACATTGAGAAACTTTGTTGGCATCTTTGAGATTCTTATAAGAGACTCAAAGACTCTGGAGATTCACAAGAGAACATCAAAGCGCTGTTACTTTCAGACAGATGAACTAACAGGCAAGATACCATAAGATGCTAACAGGGTTTAAAATCTATAAAATGGCACCATTCAACTAAATCAAATAACTTCTATTTCTCTAGTGTGTTCCACAGATGGAGTGATGACTGTGGTGGCGACCACTACAAAAACCTGGCCAACGGTACCACCCAGCAGCACAACCCTTCTAGACAGAAGATGCAGACCCAAGGCAACAGATGATATGAGGGTCATGTTTTCTTTTGGTGTGTCCACATGTGGGACTAGATTATTGGTAAATGCACTGAACTTATGCTTATGAATAAGTACACTACTGTAACTGTTCAAAAGTTTGGGGTCAGTAAGATATTTATCTTAAGCTTACCAAAGCTGCATTTAGAAATGCAGTTAAAAACCAGTAATATTGTGAAATATTATTACAGTTTAAAAACTCTTTTCTTTTTAAAAATATTTTACAATGTAATTTATTCCTGTGATGGCAAAGCTGAATTTTCAGCATCATTACTCCAGTCTTCAGTGTCACGTGATCCTTCAGAAATCACTCTAATATGCTAATTTGCTGCTCAGAAAACATTTATTCTTCTTATTAATGTTGAAAACAGTTGTGCTGCTTAATATTTTTGTAAAAAACCATGCAACAATAGCATTCATTCGAAATGGAAAGCTTTTGTAACATTATGTCTTTACTGTCACTTTTTAAAGTGTCCTTGCTGAATAAAAGTATTAATTTCTTAAAAAAAACAACAAAAAAAAAAACTTACTGACCTAAAACCTTTGAACAGTAGTGTATATTTGCCAGTGCAATCTGCATCCTCATGTAGGTGGGTGAAGGCTACATTGTTTATGAAAACGAGGTTGTTTCTGATGGAGGTGCTGTAACTGACCAGGAATCAGCCATTACAAGGGAATCAAAATTCAGGTATTTGTCTAACTGGTCAATATTTAAATGAGTCAATGACATAACGTGCATATTTTTGTGTCCAAGTGCATTATTTTCTTTTAAAATAATTTGATAAATTCATGACAAATCACTTTATTCTATAAAACCTATTTAGTTTGAATTCATGTTTAGTACATGTATATAATACATATTATTTTATGTTTTATCTTAAACCCCCAAAATGTCAGGTGGTGCAACTGTCCGAACAAATGAACAGACTAAGAAAACTAGGCCTACTTTCAAACTAAGAATACTTTCATATAAACAAATTTTATAAATATCAGTTGTTTTAAAGCTGTTGAGATAATTGAAAAACCATTGTCCAGCAATTTGTATATGCTCAAATGTCAGGGTTGCACAACTGCAGATATGGCTCTTTTATTATAAATTGACGAGGTAATAACAGTAAACATGATAATGCATCATCCGGAGGACCCCAACTGATCCCTGTGGCAGAGAGAAAAGGTTTGTAGATCTCTCAAATACTGATTAAAAACTGCTAATTTCAAGTATGGGTAAGATGGTACACTTTCCATGTCAGGTGGTGCAGCTACAGTATACAACTATTTAGTTGTACCGCCTGACATAAAAACAGTCAAAAAATAATTTTTAAACACTTTGAAATGTTATTTAACAACTTGTTTAAACACATTGCTCATGACTCAAAAATAAGTATTACATCAGTTTTGAAAAGATTTAAAAAAAAAAAAAAAAACTTTTTGTGAAGCATCAATGACCCAAATAACATTGAATCTTTGAAAACAATTCTGAACACCCCTTTTTTCCCTATGAATATTTCAGGCTTACTGTGAGATGCTTCTATCCACTTGACTCTGTTCAACAGGTTTTTACATCCAGACTGTTTGAAAGACCTGGCTTTGGTAAGTCAAAGTTACAGACACTACAGGTGTCTGTAACCAGTATTAACAAGATTAATATCCTGACACTTTCTATTACAGGAAAATTAATCAAAAGAATTGCTTTCATGTGTTCTCTTTACGTACCTCCACATAACCTACAAGGACCACAAGGAAACCTTATCAGCTCTCACGCAGCCTCTGTTTTTGACCCTAAACCTTGGCCAAACAAACTTTCTTACAGCCAGATCAAGCCTGGCAGGGGCTGCTGTGCAGCAGATAAGGAGGATACACAATTTCTGCAAAGAGGACTTCCACACCCTGCCTATACATCAGAACACGGTTACGATGCCACCAAAGTTCCATATCCATACAGGCGTACCCAACTCAAGGAATCTGGTGTGCAATTTACCCCTCAAAAAACTATTATCAAACACAACTCTGGTCCATCTATGACACATGCAGGGCAGCAAGACTTTTTTGATGGCTTGTTTGAAAACTACACATCTTTCCTTGTTGATGTCCCACAGAAAACTATGAAAAGGAGTGGTCTAAATCAGGACAGTTATGTGATTTCAGCTTTCTACAAGGGATCAAAAAATGCATCGCACATCGTAAATGAAACCTTGCCTTCCTTTTTACAGTCTCTCATTACCACCAGTAATCCAACAAACTACAATCTAAATAGCAATGACGTGAGTGGCCAGCTTTACCCGAGAGAAAACATGGACAATTACACTCCTGACAGTGGTTTTCAACACTCCTCGGATCATTTTAATGAACTAATTAACAATCTGCCTTCAAAAGATTCTTCGCTCTACACCAAAAATATTATTTCTAACAAATTTGAAGCAAGCAAAAGTGAATGGGGCCAAAAACATACGAAGAGTTACATACTTCCCACATTCAACATGAAGAGTAAGAGCAAACTTGCCACTGAAAGCAGTGCTCAGCCACTTAGAGAGTTCAGATGGAAAAATGAAGGCCTTGTAGCAAGCGAGCATAATTTCATGCATGAAGATAATGATTATAATCCAAAGAAATTACCTATTATGCATACACAACAGCAAAAAGAAGTCGAAGATGGACATTTTCGTTCTGATCATAAGCTTTCAACAATAAAACCATCATATGACAAATTGAGAGGGACTCTGTTCTTCCCTGGTAAAAGAAGCCGTTACGGTTCCAGCATTCATAAAGGAATAATAAGAGGTAATTTTCCATTTCTGAATTATGTATAGTAGATTTAAGCAACATGCAGTATCATACAACAGTAAATTTAAGCAATATTCTAATGCTGAACCAAACATTCTTTCCTAGGATGACTGTGGAGACTACAAAAAAATAAGATTTCACTGTTAAATAAATAGTTAAATTCAAATTGTGAACTTTGCTGCTTGTTGTGTTGAGCCATTGGGCAAGTGCAATGAGATTTATTTTTAATGGGTTAATAGTATGGCAAAAAAACAGTCCCAGATGGAAAGGTCAAGCCGATTCAAATTGAGAGGTAATGTCCAGTCCTGTCAAACTTTCTGCAGATCATTTGCTATAAGAATGTCAAAACTGCTTTTGCAAATGAAATGCACACTAGCTGTCATGTTTTGTTGCAATTTTTCTTAGTTAACTAAAAAACTATTAATATGGATTAAGATGGGTTTTGAACCAAAGTCCATTTGCATGCTAAAAAATGTATCTCACATTTATATCTTCTTATAATGTCCGCAATATAGGCTTTTCAGCGTGTCAAGACTCTTACGGGACAAGCCTGTAACCAGTCTATCTCTGTATCAGATCCTACCACATTTTTGCCACTGATCTTAATTTTTAACCTCGTTTTGACACATCTGATTTTTCAGCAGAGTGTGGTAATCTTTTGGATTCTTTGCCCTTTCAAGAGTTGGAAAATGGGTCCCTTCTAACCAGGCAGGATGTCTACTTTCGACTGATTAAGTGCAAACCGAATATGGCACCTGGGCCAGATGGAATCCCAGGGCGGGTCTTGGAAAAACTGCACCCTGGAATTAACCCCTATTCTTCATTCTCTCTTTTTTTTTGATCACTCTGTACCTCAACAATACCTGTTATATGGAATTCATCAACTGTTATTCCAGTCCCAAAAAAATGTCATCCATCAGAGTTAAATCAATACAGGCCTGTATCATTAACCTCTATCATAATGAAATATTTTGAGAAAATAGTCAAAAACATTATATTTCCATATGTTACTCCATTTCTAAACTGTTTCCAATTCGCATAAGCAGAAGAGAGGTACAGATGATACAGTGGCTTGTCTTTTGCATTGTCTTCTTCAAAACCTGGACAGCCCTAGAAATTATGCCAGACTTCTTTTTATTGATTTTTAGCTCAGCTTTTAATTCAATTCAGTGTCATCAGGTAATAAGGAAATTACAGTGTCTACAAGTTCCATCATCACTAATATGTTGGATTCATAATTTTCTTTCTAATAGACCGCAGGTGGTGTAGGTAGACAATGCATTATCGGCAACCATTGTTCTCAATACTTTTTCTGTATTATATGTTAAGAAATTTTTTTTTTTTGGATTAGTCCATTTGATTTGTGCCAAAAACTTTGGCAAGGTATTTCAGGATTTATTAGGAGTGAAATTTATAAGTGTGCGTTGTAATGGATGGATGTGGTTCTAAGCTTTGTTGATTATCAGTCTAAAAAAGAGAGGATAATTTTATGTAATAAATCTGATCCTGTTGATTACCAATTTTCACATTCACAGATATTGAAATTCTGGACCTCCCTTTCTTGTTTGTATAAAAGAAATTGAGCAATATCTCACATTATTTTTGTACGAGAAAAAAAAAAAAACATTAAAATTGTCTTGTATTACCTGTTTGCAATTCTTTTCCTATTTCTAGTGACAGGTAATTCTCAAAACTTGTCGTCATTTCCAGTTTATATTGCTTATAAATCCCCCTTTTCCTCTTTTTTTTTATTGTTACACTCTGTATATTGCTTTGAGCATTAATTAAAACACACACACACACAAACACAGGTCCCTCTTTAAAACACAGGTGGATGATGCCCCTAGTCCCAAAACTGAATAGCTCTTTCTTACCATCTGCAGATACAAACTGGCCGACCGCTGAAGACACCCCTCCGCTGTTTTCCACAAACTGAATCTCAGATACGATGATATTATCCTCCAGAACCGAACCACAGGCTGTGCAGACTGCACTCCCCCGGGCTGGGTCTGTGTCGATGTCTGCTCCACCACAGTTCTTACACTGACGACTCATACTGGCAGGTAGATTCAGACCTGAAGAAGACAACATGTACACCATTACTGAACAACAAACGACTGGCAAACATACACATCATCTACATCTTCAGTTTATTATTATTCGGAATAGGATAGCATAATAATAATATACTTAATAAAATTGCTTAATAATACCACGTAGTATTTTGTGAACGATATGGTAGTATCTAAACTATGTCAAGACCGGGATTTGAACTCGGGTCGCCAGCTTTCAAACGTCGGTGTTATTCCGCTCTGCTACACAACCTTCCCGGGTTTGACACACAATACTCACTTAAGACATCGTTATCGTTCCCATATTATTTTTCTATATATCAGAATTAACTTCATATTAGTATTATTTCTAATGTATATTTCTAGTATATATAAACCTTGCTAAGCTAATGTTTTGATATGATTTAAATAGGTGAACATTTGCTACAAAATGAAAAGCTAGCTTGCATAAGACCTGTATGATACTACTGTAAACATAATACAAACAGCCCAATGTATCGCTTTATTTTTATTTTATATTATACAGACGAGCATAAATATAAGGCATTAACGCTAGCTTTCAATAGCAAACCACTCACCAGTCAAAGGAAGTAAAGACTTGACTTAAGATCAAACAGTTTAAACCAGTATCCTCCAGTCCTATTTATTGTTAGTTTTCACAAACTATTTAATTAGCAAGCAATTCATTTCATTGAGCAACATGCCTACAAGTTATGGTAAAATATTTAATTTGATTTAATAACACCATTACAATAGTGACTTTCAACCAAGGCTTTCTACCCAACTGCGAAACGACATTATGGGCTTTTCTAAAAGCTGAATATAGAGGGGTGGCCACTTTGCCACAGTTATTCGTTTAGTTATTTTGATGAGTTTATTAATATAATATGTGCCCTTTGTAACAGATAACGTGTTTTATGAAAATATTATTCATAAATATATCTTTATTATAATGCCAGTTAATCTACATAGTCAAAGGTTTACACTCCCAAACACCCCCGTTTTGATATGGGCTGGGCCAGTGGCGGACTCCGGTCTTAAAGCGCGATAATATGAAGGGGGTGTGAGTTGTTTAGCCGATATTTCACTCTTTCTCTTATTGACTTGCTAAAATAAAGTATTATTCGTTATATTTGTAGTGGCTTGTCTGTCCTTGTATAAACACCGCCAGGTTAAAATAATAAAATCGTTCATCGACTGGATTTGAGACTTTGATTTTGACAGACTTTTTTGACATGTTGACCGGGAAGTAAATGTGTACCGTTCAAAATGTGAGCTGATAGTTTTAGTGGGTTAAAATAATAATTACACGTTATTTTATCAACGTTACACCGTTTAAATGGAGATCCGCGGGAGGTGATGGAGTGGGAACAACTTGAACTGAATCCAAGGATTATTGCTGCTGTTAAAAAAGGTTGACAAGAAATCCCGCTTGAGTACACTCAGTCTAAAGTTGAATTCGCTTCTTGTTTAATGTTATTTTATTGTTTAGCTAATTTTAGATCAGCGAAGGAGATCCTCCGTGTCTCTGGTCCAGATCTGCAGAGACTGACGCGCTTGTCAAAGACGGATGTTCAGCGTCTGCATTATGCTGTAGCAGCTGCTGTCCGCAAGTCCAGCCCGGTCACTGGTGGGCTTCGTTTATTGCAACACAACCGTCTAGTACTATTTGAGAATTAGCTATTTTTGAAGCAAAACTATTATTTTAATGTATTCTCAGCTCTACAGCTGATCCAGGGAGAATGTCCTGTTTTGGAGCCCGGACACAGGCTTTCTTTTGCCTGCCCCATTCTGGACGGTCTGATGCGTGGTGGTCTTCCGTTACGAGGAATAACAGAGCTGGCAGGCGAGAGTGCTGCTGGGAAAACTCAGTTTTGTTTGCAGCTTTGCTTATCTGTCCAGTATCCACGGGAAAACGGAGGGCTGAACTCAGGTAAGGGTTTTTCTTTAACTCAATTTCTACCCAATAAAATAAATATTTAATTGCATTTTTATTTTTTAAAATAGTAATCACCAGGTGGTATAAATTCCAGGTATAGAAATCACACTTTTTAAAATGCCCTCATATATCCAGCTTTTCCAAGATTGTGTTAATCCTGGTTCTTCAATGCTAAAAGAAGAAAAAAAAAACATTGTTAACGGGGGTCAATAAAATAAAGAATATCTTGATCGGCCCCCTGATTGAGAACCACTTTTTTCATTACAGCTTTCATAAACGCATCAAATAGACACTTATTTCAGTATCTTGTCAAATCTGAGCAGTTTAAGAAACTCTAGTGGCAACATGTGAGATTACTGGGGTAGAAGGAGAAGAAAGTAATCATTTTGACAAATTTCTGATGAAATGCTATTTTAAATCACATTTTATATGGTAATTTAACAGGAGCCGTTTATATTTGCACCGAGGACTCTTTCCCCATCAAACGACTACGGCAACTCATTACCCAGCAGTCCCGGCTCAGACCAGATCTACCTCCAGCTCTGATCCGCAGCCGGCATTTTACTGACAGCATCTACATCGAGCATGCAGCTGACCTGGTGAGACTGGCAAAAATCCCTCTTCTAAACAAGTTAATAACCATTAGAAAGGTCTTAAAGGGTTAGTTCACCCAAAAATGAAATTTCTGTCATTAATTACTCAGCCTCATGTCGTTCCACACCCGTAAGACCTTCGTTCATCTTGGGAACACAAATTAAGATATTTTTGATGAAATCCGAGAGGAATGTGACTCGTCTATAGACAGCAATATAATCACCACTTTCAAGGTCCAGAAAGGTACTAAAGATATTGTTAAAAAGGTCGATGTGACTGCAGTGGTTCAACCTTAATGTTATGAAACGACAAGAATACTTTTTGTGCGCAAAAACAACAAAAATAACAACTTTATTCAACAATATCTTCTCTTCTGTGTCATTCTCTTATGCTGTTTACATTCAGTGCTTCCAGGTTCTGCATCAGAACGCCGACTCATTATTGGCCGGCTCCTGCATCAGCATCACATGAATGAGTTGTGCTGCTCACGTGAACACAACCTCGGCCAATACTGAGCCGGCGTTCGGACGCAAACACGGAAACTCTGCAATGCGTTCACTGAGCCAACTGCGTAACAGAGTGACAGGGAAGAGGAAAATTATTGAATAAAGTCATTATTTTTGTTTTGTTTTTGCGCAAAAAGTATTCTATTCACTTCATAACATTAAGGTTGAACCACTGTAGTCACATCAACTTTTTTAATAATATCTTTAGTACCTTTCTGGACCTTGAAAGTGGTGATTATATTGCTGTCTATGAACAAGTAATATTCCTCTCGGATTTCATCAAAAATATCTTAATTTGTGTTCCAAAGATGAACGAAGGTCTTACAGTTGTGGAATCACATGAGGGTGAGTAATTAATGACAGAATTTTCAGTTTTGGTTGAACTAACCCTTTAATGCTGGTGCGTATGTGAGCAGGAGGCTCTGCAGGCGTGCGTGTCTCAGCGTGTGCCTGTGCTGCTGAAGCGAGGTCTGGTCAGACTGGTGGTGGTGGACTCTGTGGCTGCTCTGTTTCGCAGTGAGTTCCAGGCTGATGAGGCTGTACAGAGGTCACGCCACCTGCTGGCTTTTTCCAGTACACTCCACCGCCTGAGTCATGCATATGGTGCACCTGTAGTCTGCGTCAACCAGGTCAGACCGGGATCTGATTTCCAACACCTAATCAGAGATATTATACAATATGCACTGTAAACGCTATAGACCTTATCATTTAAATTTAAATAACAGAAATTATTCTCACTGTATGCTATTTATCTGTCCCAGGTTACAGATGTTGTGGACGGCCCAAATCCAGGAAGGTGCGACTATGGGTGAGTGTTTGTGTCAGTTTTGCCAGCAGCAAAAGGGCCAGAATATAACAGCTAAGCTCATTTCAGGAGACTTGTTGTAATTACTAGGGATGTGCACCACAACTAATTTCATTAATGTTTAAACTGAATTTTTTTAACGGACTAGTCTAACAATCTCCGAGAGGACAATCAAAAACCTGTATATGCGATTTTATTTTTCTCCATACTATGGAAGTCAGTGGTGTGCCACAACTGTTTGCTTACCCATATTCATCAAAATATCTTCTTTTGTGTTCAGCAGAACACAAAGAAATTCATACAGGTTTGGAACAACTTGAGGATGGGTAAATAATGACAGAATTTTCATTTTTGGGTGAACTATCCCTTTAACAACTAGTATTTCCAATGTCAACTAGCAGCATCTTTTATACGACTAGTCCCGCACATCCCTAGTAATTACAAAACTGGACAGATCATACTTTGAGCTTTTGAAGCTCTCTAATAAGTCTTCTATAACTTAACGTACACAGGCTGGTGGGCAGTAAGGTGCTTCCTGCATTGGGCATTGCTTGGGCCAACCAAGTGATGGTGAGACTAATGCTCACAAGATTGGCAGGACAAGTAAAATCAGACAGCCGAAGCAGTGCTCTGCGGAAATTAGAAGTGGTCTTCGCCCCACACCTCCCTCGAGCGAGCTGTCTGTGTGGGGTTTGGGAGGAAGGAGTGAGAGGGATCTCCGATGACGACTCAGAGCTACAGCCGCAGAGCTCTTCATGATGAATTATCAGAGACTACATTCACCACAATATGGCAGTTAACAGCTGCTAATGGACATATATGTTTTTAAAGCACATTTGAATGCTTTTTGTTATTTTTGTTAGGAATGGCTAAATTTTTACCATTTGAAATGAATGCACATGATTATTAATATACAATTCTCACATGTATTATGTGCCAACCCTATTTTTATAATAATTTTAATTTTTATTATTATTATTATTATGCCCTTAAAACACTGAATAAATGTTTTCCTTACGTATACCTGTATGTTGTTACAATTTTCATTCAAAAACAGTTCCAATAAAGCCCCAAGAAGCCACAGCTCAGCCAGTCATAATCAAGGACCAGAACTATCCGTTTTATATACAGCAATAAGCAAGTTAAATAAAGGCTAATCGCTGCCTCACAGCTGCCCTTGAAGAGAACAGGCTGTTTTGTTCTCCCATTTCAGAAAAGAAAGCAAACTCAATTTGCTCCAAGGAGTCCAATCACTCCTTGATCAATTTACCAACCTACAGCACTCAAAATAGCATTAATCATGTTGAGGTTACCAGAGTCAAGACTATACCATTTCAAACAGAAAGGCAAATAGAGCATTTTGTTTTCTCTAAAACTAGACTGTAAAACAGTCTGTGTCCTTTTCTACAAAGCTTTCAAGCCGTGGTGTGTCCCAGTCGTAAACCCAAACCATGTGCCAAAAAGGGTCATGACCATGTAAAATTAAAATTTTGAAATTACTAATTTATTTAATTTTTCACATGATCCTTCTTACCATGTAATCAGTATTTGGGGAAACAAACTATAAAATGTAAATGTAATCTGTTTTGTTTTTATCATTCTACCAGCATATCTTCAACGTTTGAGACCCGTTTTAAGTCACCTGTGACTCTTTATGAGTTCTGACCAGCAGAGGGGGCTAAGATCCAACAAAACTCAGTGTGTACATGCCACATCTTGCATATGGGATTGCCCTAATAGATTATCTAATTACCCATATAATCAAATAATCTTGCCTGAAGTTGAGGGCAGATATACAGTAGCAATGGTAACAATAACTTATCCACAGTACACTAAGATAAAGCATTCTCATTTATACAATAGATGGCACAGGTTGCACAAGGGCAACACCAAGGGAGCTGTGAAAATGTTTAAAAAAAAAAAAAAAAAAACTTTAAGGATGTAGTGATATATTTGGCAGGTGTGAGACAAGGACGGAAGACATGAAATAATTATGCATTTTAAAAAAAAAAAAAAAAAAAAAATCTGATTGTTGTACTTGTTGTTAATGTTTAGCTGGTTACCACATCCGGCATAACCAGCTAACCTTTTTAAAACTGATGGCCATTCAAAAGTTGCAGTATATTCTGACTAAATATTTTTATAAGCAATATACATACCGTTCGAAAGTCAGTATGATTTTTTAATGTTTTTATTTATTTATTGAAAAATCTGTACATTTATTATCTCCATATACATTTTTATAGTTTGTCAATGGACAAGGGGTCAATGTTTAGCTGGTTACCATAAAGTTGCAGTATATTTTTATACGCAATATACATACTGTTCGAAAGTCAGTATGGCTTTTTAATGTGTTTGAAAGTAGTCTCTTCTGCCTCAACAAGGCTGCATTTATTTGATCAAAAACAGTAATATTTTTTAATGTAATTTATTCCTGAGGCAAAGCTGAATTTTCAGCATCATTACTCCAGTCTTCAGTGTCACATGATCCTTTAGAAATTTTATTTTTATTTTTATTTATTTTTATATTTTATATTTATTTTTCTATGCTGATTTGCTGCTCAAGAAACATTTACCTAGTTCTGACATCAAACTCTAGATGGCGCAGTCTGATAGGTCTTTAACCCTCTACTGCATGCATTTTGATGGCACATGGAAAAAAATTATTCCACATCATTACTTGGTTCATTTGGGAACATTTTATTGATAAAACATTGCATAGGTTTGTATCATGTAATGTGTCATGTCAAATAATGTACTTGTAATAAGATTTCACTCCATACGAAACTTCAAAAAGCAGTTCTTCTCTGCTGTGAAACAGAGGTGTACGTTACACTTTTTGCACATCACTTTGGGTGTTCCTGTGCACCCAGGAACCCTGCATCTTCCCTACTTATAACACATTATTGCCAATGTGAGGTATTGTCCAAAACATCCTTGAAAAGTACCCCTTATCGCACAACGTTGCCCTGAGGCAACGAAAAGTAAAACTGAATTTCTGAACATGAAAAATAAGAAAAACTTCATAAAACCTGACAAAAGGCTTCTCTACACCTTCATACACACATATTTTTTTATGTACAATTCATGTCATTTTAAATAAGATTACTAAAGCAAATAATCTTGCCTTCTTCTCACACCATGTGCTCCTGTGACCATGTGTCATAAAAGGACGTCCCACCTTCAAATGATGCTTGATAGTGAGTCCCACACCTTACTGGACTGTTCTTTGATACTTTTTCGACCTTTCTAATTGGTTGCAATCATTTAAAGAAAAATTTACTAAACATAGGGCTTAAGAAAACGTTCCGTTGCCTGAGGGCAACGCTGTGTTGTAGAGGGTAGTGATCACATCATTATATACATAGCACAGATGATTGGTTGCTGTTGCATCAGCGGCCAATGAGCCGCGGCTCAGTCTGCAGCACTCTTTCAGAAACCCTCCACCTTCCCCAGCTCCACCTGTATAGATCTGCTACGGGGGTTAATTCATGTATCTTACATGTGCAGCAGCAGCAGAATGTCTTACATGCTCACAGCAATGTCTGTGAATGTATTGGCAGTAGCAAGTCTCTGTACTTGCTCTGCAGCAGCAGCAGCGTAGCAAATCTATTCCGCCAAGACCAAATACATTAACATTGCCATATCCATTACCATGCCAATCTCTATTACCATACCAATCTCCCGAGATTTGTCATGACAGAATTCTTATTATCAATGTTGAAAACAGTATGCTTTATATTTTTGTGGATTCTTTGATGAATAGAAAGCTCAAAATAACAGCAGTTAGACTATTTAAAGTAGAAATCTTGTGTAACATTATGTCTTTACTGTCACTTTTAATCAACTAAATGCATCTTTGCTGAATAAACATTAATTTCTTTCCCCGCCCCTCCAAAAAAAAAAAGATCTTACTGACATTGAAACTTTTGTATGGATGTTTTACCAGTGCCCAACTTGTTTATAGAGGTCATATTTTCCCCTCTGCTTTCACATCACATCATCAATTGATTTTTGATGCATGCTGGGTCTTCTGGAAGGACTGACCCAACACTGGAGCTCAAACCATACTGCAGATCTGTGAAAACCCCTGGGTCATGCAACCCCATTTCATACTATTTTTCACAGTGCATTTAATTTTGGAGCATATATCCTTTCGAGTTGCACATTTCAAGATGACGTTGCAAACGAAAGTGCAAAAATGCCTGGCAGTGATTAAAGTCCAGCTACACAGAAAGGAGTTTTTGGATAGGCCTATAATCCTGCCAAGCTACTTAACACATACACACGCACTGACTGAGTCACTTTATCAACGTTGGAAACCTGAATGTTAGCACACACAAACAAACGCACTCATAAGCAATCAAACGCTGTGAGCAGCTACATTCGCCTTTGAGCTCGTCCTGTCACCATGGCGACGATCACATGGGCTGTCTGTCCCAGATTGTTTGACCACCCCCACCCTCGGCAAGACAAGAACCCTCTCCATCCATCGCACTGCAACCTTAACTCAACCCCCTCCATCCCCTGCTACAAAACACACATTTTCCTCCTTCCACTCAGCTGTTTACTGCCGCGCTGATGAAAACCTTGTTATGTAACTCCGCCGGTCCCAACGGGCTACACACAGACGGGCTTTCAGAATAACCACCCACATCTGCCACCGTCTTCAAAATGACTGAGAGCTGCTCACACTTGCGCACATCAAGCAGTTTTATGCCGGACTCTGGTTTGTCAGGCAGGCGTCTGTTAGTATGCATCCCACGTCTACTCGTCTCAGCCAGGGCATCAGAGAGACGGATGCAATGACTGCAGGCTGCAAGGCTCTCTCTCTCTCATATAAACATGCATACACGGCCATCTTGGGAAAGAGAGGTAGAGGAAGAGAAAAATGGATTCTTGTGTTGAAACCTGAGGAGAAATGTGGAGCATGTGTATGTGGAAATATATGCTGAATATTATGTTAGGCTAAGGAAGATAGAAGCACAGCTGCTAAAACACAATGCATACCTATGAGGTTAGGATGTTGGCTTGTCATGTTTTATGGGACATTCCATAGACATAATGATTTTTATCCTGTACAAACTGTATATTCTGTTTTCTAAACCTACCCATCACAGAAAACTTTCTACATTTTCAAAAAACATAATTTAGTATGATTTATAAGCCGTTTTCCTCATGGGGACCAAAAAAAAGTACACACAAGGACAAGGATTTCGGATTTTGCCATCTTTGTGGGGACATTTTGTCCCCATAACGTAGGGTTTACCTGAACCCCCACCCTCCCCACACAAGCACACTTGTATATGTGGTTTATACATACAATTCTGGCTTTTTTCTCGCAAATCTGGCTTTTTTCTCGCAATTCTGGCTTTTTTCACGCAATTGCGAGTTAATAGTGGCAATTCAGACTTCTTTTCTCAGAATTGTGAGATAAAAACTCGCAATTGCGAGTTATAAAGTCCAATTCTGAGGAAAAAAGACTGACTTTTTTCTCAGATTTGCAACATTATATCACACAATTCTAACTTTATAACACGCAATTGCGAGTTTATATCTCGCCATTCTGAGAAAAAAAGTTGCAATTACATTTTTTATTCAGTGGCAAAAACAAGCTTCCATAAAAATCAGATCAATACTGTCAAAGTATATTTTAATGTAATAAATTTCACTATTTTAAAGGATTAGTTCACTTTCAAATGAAAATTAGCCCAAGCTTTACTCACCCTCAAGCCATCCTAGGTGAATATGACTTTCTTCTTTCTGATGAACACAATCTGAGTTATATTAATAAATATCCTGACGCATCCGAGCTTTATAATGGCAGTGAACAGGGGTCACGAGTATGAAGCTGAAGAAAGTGCCTCCATCCACATCCATCCATCATAAACATACTCCACACGGCTCCGGGGGGTTAATAAAGGCCTTCTGAAGTGAAGTGATGTGTTTGTGTAAAAAAAAATATCCATATTTAACAAGTTATGAAGTAAAATATCTAGCTTTCGCCAGACCGCCTTCCATATTCAAGTTACGAAGAAAGTGTAAAGTGGCGTTGCGTCAGTTAAGCTTTTTCCGTAGGTTGAATAGGGAAGGCGTAGGACGTAGCGTAAGCTTTTTGAACTGCAAAAGTTTTACACTTTCTTCGTACGTTAAATACGGAAGGCGGTCTGGTGGAAGCTAGATATTTTACTTCATAACTATTTAAATATGGATATTTTTTTTTTACACAAATGCATCGCTTCACTTCAGAAGGCCTTTATTAACCCCCCGGAGCCGTGTGGAGTACATTTATGATGGATGGATGTGGATGGAGGCATTTTCTTCAGTTTTATACTCATGACCCCTGTTCACTGCCATTATAAAGCTCGGATGCGTCAGGATATTTATTAATATATCCCTGATTGTGTTCATCAGAAAGAAGAAAGTCATATACACCTAGGATGGCTTGAGGGAGAGTAAAGCTTGGGTTAATTTTCATTTGAAAGTGACAGTCACATTCAGTGTTTTCAAAGCTGTTTTTTTCATTAAAAAAACACTTTATATTAGATACACATTCAACAACACTCACCTCAGAGACAGTCATTACAGTGTCCACAGAGGAACTCAGCCCAAAACTTGATAGGCCTAGAATAAGACAACAAATATTAGACAACAGGTAAAACATCTTGAGGAATTCAATACATTTATTACAATTCATTTTTGCCCTGTTAATTTCTGACCCTGCTAACAGCTTTAAATGAGAACAGCACATTTGTGATATAATGTTAAATCAGATGCATACACCAAAACAGCTTTCCTGGGGGGGTTTGGGATAATTTGACTAAGGCCTATTCCTATTGCAGAATCTAATCACGTCCCAACTCCCATCAAATGAGTCACAGCTGCACTCAGATTAGTGCTCCAAAGCAACATATGTGCAAGAATGAGGGTATAAAGTATATATACAGTGCACAGCATAAATGAGTACACCCCCTCTGAAACTTCTGAAAGTCAGCAATTACTCAATTACTTAGAAGACATGTTAGGTTCTTTAGAGATATAATGTTCCAGCAAGTCTGCTTAAATCAGTTACCAAAGAAGCATGTCAAAATTATTCAGGAAAATAAGATTTTCTTATCAAGGTGATAAAATGTTGTGTAGCAAAAATGAGTACACCCTCCTAAAAGTTACTAAATAAAACGAAATAAAAATTTTCTGGTGTAAGTTTAAGGCAATGTTTGATCAACAGGTAAGTATGTTGAACCAAAACATTTGAAGAGAAGTAATTTCTTGACAACTAAAAGTGTTATATAGCCCACTGAATCATTCTCAGACTTAATGCTGACAACAATGGAACCACATGGGAGAGAACTGTCAGGAGACTTATTTCTTAGCACAAAAGAGGACAGTGCTACAAGAGGTTTACCAAATCATTGTTTTAAGTGTGAAAATATAGCAAAAGTAACACAGAAATTCAAAAACAATGGACTTCTGACAAGGCCCCTGAAATAATCAGGCCTTCATTTTAAGCTTTCATTTAGTGATGAGGGATTTTTTTGCTAGACAAAGAGCAGGAGAAATACCAAGCAAGTGTCTCAGAGCCAGCAAAAGCTGTGAAAAGAGTGACTGTTTATCTCACAGAGTAAGATGCAGCCTGCAGAAATGACATGCATGGTTGATGTTCTCACTGGAACTACCTACTGTAGCCAAAGCACAATAAAGTCAGTTAGCCATTTCCAAAGCCCATATTTACAAAATATAAATTCTGGGAATCAATACTCTGGTCTCATGAGACCAAATCAATCATTTTGGATCTAACAGCATCCAAAATGTTATGGTGTTGCTGGAGGAGTACAGTGAGAAGTGCCTGGTTCCCACAGTAAAGTTCAGTGGTAGTAAAGCTCTTATATAGGGATGTATGAGTGCTGAAGGTGTGAGGGAGTTGTGCTTTATCAATGCTGTCATGAATTCCCACACCACTGTGTAATTTAATACACAAACTTGAAACAGAAGATGTTACCCTTTCCTCATTCCCTGCATTGTTGGGCATTTTTTCAACATGACAATGAGGATATGCATTCTTCCAAGATGAAAAACCTTCTGTGGACATGTATTGCACTCATTCTTAACACTCTTGAGCACCTGTGGGGGATTCTGTAGAGACGAGTTGAGCAACACTCTCCATTAAAGATCAGGGCATTTAAGGAGCTCATCATCCATGAGTTAAGCAGGACAGATGTGACAATTTGTCATGAACTTGTACACTCCGTGCCAAGAAGGGTCAGAGCAGTATATTCAAAATTATGGAGGACATACTAAGTACTAGAATATTATACATTTGTTGAATTAAATCTAGGGTGTACTCATTTCTGCAATCCTTAATTTAAACAACATTGGCTAATTTACTAATTTATGGCTATTAATGACATATATTTCTCAGTTTTTATTATGTATATGTTTAATACATTTTAGTTTTGCCATCTTTCCATGAATTGTATTAGTGATTGTAAAGAAAATACATCTTTTGTATTTGTTCAGAGGGGGTGTACTCATTTATGCTGTGCACTGTATGTCATGAATATGAAAAGACAGTGATTAGTACAAAAGTCAGAAAGAAAAATGAGAATCTGGATGGCTTTTGTGGCAGGAAACAGGCAGCAGCTGGTTGGTTGCTAAGACAACCAGGATTAGTCCTGCGCCATTGGCCCTCAGCTGCACCGCAGACTCTTTCTCCAAGAGCCTTAACTCCATCCCACCTGGATTGCATTACATCCAGCTCAAATCATCCTTTATATCATATCATTTTTGTCAACTTATACATATTTCATGTAATGTTTACTAATATAATACGTACAGCACCTAAACTCAACTTGTCAACAAAATTGATGTATTAACAGAAACAGAGAACTGATAACAACTCAATGTCTGGCATAAGAGGGATAAAAGTTCTATAAACTGTAATAGGAAAAAGCAAATGGAAGCAAATGTAAACAAACACAGAGAGGGAAGGACAGGAGAGTATGACATCATCTGTAGTGATGCAGGAGGGTGCAGTAGCACAACCCCACCACAGGTGGAGCAGTGAGTTTCAAATGAGAAAAACTATGATTACAAACTGCTTTACAAACTGTTTTATTTTGTTACTTGTTAGAGTAGAGGATTTAAAGAGCAGTAAAGAGCAAACACAAATAAACTGAGCCATTTACTACTGCCTTTATAGTATCTGTGACTGAAAACGCACTAGTGTAAACAGGGCCTGAAACAACACAACTAGCATCAATGACAAACAAGCCATTCTAGCCTACTGTGTCAATCCAGACAAGATTCAAGTTGACTAAAAGAAGTCTGCACTAAAATTGGCCTGTTCTGTTCCTTCATCATATAACACTGAAAAGAAAACAACTAAACTGAACCGAGATCAGCACACATGGCAATGCCACAGGGAGCAGGCATGTGAAGGACTGACTGAGGGTATTGTGCAGTGGCAGATGAAACAGTTTGAGATACACAGTAGTTTTATTCAGAAAGGCAGGCTGGGTTGACCCGTTATGCAGATTTTGTAGAACGGGAGGTTTGCACTCTGAGACCCCCTTGACTGAACTAGGTCACACTTTGTCATGGAAGCAAAGAATTTCATTAAAAAGAGAAATGAACAAACAATCATGTTTAATATACTGCCAACAACTTGTGCATGTTGGAGAAATAAGTGAATTTGCTAATACTGAGTTCCAGCATTGCTTGATAATCCAGAAATGATTGAATACTCTCTCCTTTAGTGTTTCCCTGCTCTCTATCTTGTTCTCTATCACACACTCACATTGTCAGGCAAGACCAGACATCACTTCCAGGACGTTTTGGGAAGAATCCGTAATGAGACAGAGGCATTGTGGCAAGGAGGCATCTCCATGGTGACAGGAAGCCAAGCTGGAAAAAACACACAATAGTCAGCAGCAGTGGGAGGTAAATGTGAGAAACGTAAAGAGGGGTTTGTTGGTGTGTGAACAATAAGTACTGATGGTGAGCTTCAGAATTTCTTACATTATGAAAATTGAATGACTGTAAATGATTTCCAGATTATCAAGAAACATTGCTTCTGGGTCAATGACATTTTTTTTTTGGCTCATAAATACATTAAAAAAGACTTTACTTCAGTATACGTCTTCAATGATGAACAGGTTTTTAATTCCTGAATTCAACAGAATGAATGATCCACATCTGCATTTTGTATTGAGTTAAAATTATTTTAGATATTTTGGGGTGCATAATGCAAAATGTCAGGGTGATGCAACTGTACTGATATCACAGTGATGAAAAACACCTCATTTAAAGAATGAAATTCTTTAAAGGATTGAATAGTTTGCCTTAATGTTTTATTATACACCGATCGGGCATAACATTATGACCACCTTCCTAATATTGTGCTGGTCCCCCTTTTGCTGTCAAAACAGCCCTGACCCGTTGAGGCATGGACTCCACTAGACCCCTGAAGGTGTGCTGTGGTATCTGGCACCAAGAAGTTAGCAGCAGATCCTTTAAGTCCTGTAAGTTGCGAGGTGAGGCCTCCATGGATCGCACTTGTTTGTTCAGCACATCCCACAGATGCTCGACTGGATTGAGCAAGTTAACACCTCAAACTCGTTGTTGTGCTCCTCAAACCATTCCTGAACCATTTTTGCTTTGTGGCAGGGCGCATTATCCTGCTGAAAGAGGCCACAGCCACCAGGGAATACCGTTTCCATGAAAGGGTGTACATGGTCTGCAACAATGCTTAGGTAGGTGGTACGTGTCAAAGTAACATCCACATGGATGGCAGGACCCAAGGTTTCCCAGCAGAACATTGTCCAAAGCATCACACTGCCTCCGCCGGCTTGCCTTCTTCCCATAGTGCATCCTGGTGCCATGTGTTCCCCAGGTAAGTGACGCACATGCACCCGGCCATCCACGTGATGTAAAAGAAAACGTGATTCATCAGACCAGGCCACCTTCTTCCATTGCTCTGTGGTCCAGTTCTGATGCCCACTGTTGGCCCTTTTGGCGGTGGACAGGGGTCAGCATGGGCACCCTGACTGGTCTGCGGCTATGCAGCCCCATATGCAACAAACTGCGATGCACTGTGTATTCTGACACCTTTCTATCAGAACCAGCATTAACTTCTTGAGCAATTTGAGCTACAGTAGCTCGTCTGTTGGATCGGACCACACGGGCCAGCCTTCGCTCCCCATGTACATCAATGAGCCTTGGCCGCCCATGACCCTGTCACCGGTTCACCACTGTTCCTTCCTTGGACCACTTTTGATAGATACTGACCACTGCAGACCGGGAACACCCCACAAGAGCTGCAGTTTTGGAGATGCTCCGACCCAGTCGTCTAGCCATCACAATTTGGCCCTTGTCAAACTCACTCAAATCCTTACGCTTGCCCATTTTTCCTGCTTCTAACACATCAACTTTGAGGACAAAATGTTCATTGCTGCCTAATGTATCCCACCCACTAACAGGTGCCGTGATAAAGAGATAATCAGTGTTATCACTTCACCTGTCAGTGGTCACAATGTTGTGCCTGATCGGTGTATATCGAGGTATATATATATATATTCTTCTACAGAAAATGTATCAGTAGACCATTGCTACCTCTCTAACACTAGTGATAGCAACACACCTGGTTCCATTTGTGGAACCAGGTCTAATGTAAATTAAAGCATAAGGTGAAAGAACATTTCAGATCAGTTCCTGTTTTTAGCAACACCAGCATCGTCCTAGACTGACTCCCTCCTGCCTGTTCCCAATAGTGTTATGTAATTCTCTGAAACATACCAATTTTGCATTTTTATTAGAGTCACATATCAAAGTGGCATTAGGAGGGATGTCAGAAACCCTGACATTAAAATATATGGAGGTACCCAAAGGGTTGCCGTCTGGAGAAATAAGACTGCCTTTAAACACATCTTAAGACATGTACTTACCTACTCTGACATTCATATTAAAAGAGGACCAATGTCAACAATAAACAGTATGGTAAACAGTATGGTTCTGGTATTTTAATTATCATATATAACTACAGTGACTCTGGTGCACAGAGGTCATATCATTAATGAAAGACAATCACTGGGGTGCCATAAACTAAAACATAATGACTGATGCACTGCATGAGCTAAAAAGACTCCAGGGCTCCAAATTAAACGGCCAGCATCCTTTATGTTTTTACTATATTGGACTGTCCCTGTTCATGGAGACTGATTGATTGTTCCCTGTGGAGCCTGACATCATGCTTTATATTAATTTGACCCGAGATAACCTTGGAATATCCATTCCAGTGTTATGTCATTCCTTCTCTATTTTCTATTCTTACCCATTTTGTCCTTCTTCTGTTCTCTCTTCTTTGGATAATACCTTCTGTTCTAATGACCTGGGGACAGAGGACAAAAATCTGCATACACATCAGAGACCATCTGTGATGTCTGAGTCCTATGTATATTATTATGTGTGGTGAAGGTTATACCTGGGGGATAACCTCCTGTTAAAGGAATATCACAAAAATGAAAATTATGTCATCATTTACTTGTTCTCATGTCATTTGAAATCCTTTCTTTCTAATGTGGAACATAAAATGAGCTATTTAGCAGAATATCCATGCTGCTCTTTTCCATACAATGAAAGTGAATGGTGAACACAGCTCAGCTAAACCTTCCTAAAACAGTTTGATTACATAATTTTATAAGTGCCACCTCACAATTACTACAGCAATAAAACAGGCTTCCTAACCTAGTCTCCACAATCAGACATTGATTTAAGGCTCATCCTATCTGCGTAAGAGCTTGTCTTAACTCCCCAAATAGGATGACATGCCACCTACCCAGCTGCAACGACTCTAAGTAGATCTGACCATCAACCGGATGTTAACAAGCATTGGCTATGGCTGTACGAAATCCTCCCCATAATTAAGCTCTCATTGAGAGTGAGTGTTTCTCTCATAGTAAGACTCTCATAATCCTAATTACACACAATTACAAACAGGCACATCACTGCAGTCTGTTACAGTATGTGAGAAAGAATGACACAATGATGACTGCTAGTCAGGAATATACCACCAAGCAACAATTCCTTCTAAGCAGCATTTTCTGTTTGTACTAAGGGCTAAACTAATGTCAGTCTCAGGCTCCAAAATAAGCACTTTCCAAGCACCAAATGGGAGTAAATATAGTTTTTGGTGGATCAGTTAATTGCTATTTAGGAACTGCAGCATAATTTATGGGTTTAGATGAATTATAAGAATAACAAAGGCAAAATATGCAAGGAAATAATCGCCTTCTCATGCAAAAAAAAAAAAAAAAAAATATTGTAAAAATTAGTACAGTTTCATGGCCATTAACAAATATTTACAGATGGTAAATTTTCTCAGTTCTCTTTGCATTTGTGTTTAATTAGTTAATTTCTGACTCGGATGTACACTATCATTTGGTATGTACAACTATCATTTCAGAAATTATACTTTTATACATCAAGGATGAATTATATTGATCAAAAGTGACAGTAAAGACTTTTACATTGTTACAAAAGATTTCTGTCAAATAAATGCTGTTCTCTTGAACTTTCTATTCATTAAAGAATCCTGAAAAAAATCTATCACGGTTTCCACAACAATATTAAGTAGCACAACTGTTTTCAACATTAATAAAAATACATGATAATAATAATAATAATAATAATAATAATAATACAGCAAATCAGCATATTAGAATGATTTCTGAAGAATCATGTGACACTGAAGACTGGAGTAATGATGTTGAAAATTCAGCTTTGCATCATAAATTACATTTAAAATATATTCAAATAGAAAACAGTTATTAACAGAAAACAATATTACTGAGACAAAATAAATGTAGCCTTGGTGAGCATACGAGACTTCTTTCAAAAACAAAAAACTTCTTTTAAAACTTTAACTGACCCAAAACTTTTGAACGGTAGTGTAGATTCAGTGCCCCCTAACATATGTATTCTTCCATGTTATTTAGTTAATTAGGCCAGACAGACGAACCAGACAGACCAGAAGTAACCAGTCACTAGTCAGTCATCCTGGGTCTAATCAATACCAATCCGGGTAGTGATGATAGAGTACCAGTCATACATTGTCACGGCCCATTTAGCAGGGGCCGAATGAGGGTGTTTGAAGAGTGTTCAGGTTTTAGCAGTAGTTGCAGGACAAAATGCATGTTATGAAGAAATTAAGAGAAATTTGATTGCTGAATTTAAAAAGCATCTATTCATTGATAAATATTCAGTTTTTATCAATGTATTTTAAGCAATTAAAATAAAGGCTTGGGCTAAAAAGACAAAGTCATTATCACATAGTGTTCACACGCAGCCTCAGAATCTGTTCTTCAGCTCACATCTATCAGTTTATTCATGCGTGTGGAGGGGTATCAAAAAGCTGTTAGAAAAAGTGAGAGAAATCCTTTGTGTCTGGAGTGAGAGCCACAGGGGGGAGTGAAGCAGACAGTCTGGACATCAGATCAGGAACATACTCTCATGGATAGAGTGGTCTGCATGTTTCTGTACAGTTTCATAACGCATGTACTGGTTTTGCAGCAATACACACTAGTTATCTACAATAGCTTAAAAAATAGCAAGACATTTATTCCACTTCAGGACATTTTGAAAACATTCATAAGACCGATCTACAATCATAAGCCTGACCTACAAGGACACACACTTGACTGAGTGAGATGGTTTTAAGGCAAAGAGAGTCATACACTACAGTTTCCCTGAACTGCATTTAAGCGTTAATCGAATCAGAGGTTTATTTTTTACCACACTGCACTGGGATTAAGAAATGTCAGATACATTTAGGCGAGACAGACGAGGAGTGTAAAAGGGAAAGGGGACTGAAGGAAGAAAGCGGATGTTAAGGTACATTTATTTTTAACATGAGTGAGTTTGTTTGAGTGAAGCATTGATAAGGGGTTTGTGAGTCTAACTGAACCTCTGACCTCTGATATTATGCAACTGTGTCTGACTCACTGTCTTGCCTCAAGTGTTTGCATGTTTGACACCTCAGGAAAGCTCTGCAATAAGATATACTGTGCATAATACAAACGTATATTCTCAGAAACAGTATACTGTATAACCATCGAAAAACATCTTTGAGTGGTATAAAAATTATTAAATTGGTAATAAGTAATAGATTGAATTAGAAAATGGATATTTGCACTTCTTTTTACTTTGTTTCTACACATTATTATTATTATAATATATGCTTTAAAGTAAGAATAAGTTTTCTTCTATGCAAGCAGTGCTGACAGAATTTGTTTCTTATCTCTGTTTTGTTCAGTTTTGATTGATTTTTATTTATTCTTATTTTATTTTATTTTCTTTGTATGTGGGTGTTCTTTTGAAAATCTAATAAAAAGTAAATCAAAAAAAAAAAAAAAAGTAAGAATAAGTTTTAAGAATTAGGGCCAGATTTACTAACAGCTTGCGTCAGCGCAAACCCTCTTTTGGCAATAAAAACTAATGTCATGATTTACTAAAGACACGCAGTGAAAAATTAGCGCTGAAAGGGCGTGAACAGTTATTTTTGCGGCTGACCTTATTGCATATGTATTTGCAGGCGTTTCCCTTTCAGACGCAAAATTTCTGGGAGGAGAGTATATAAATGAATCACGCAAGGTGATTTACTAAGGTTTGCGCTAGTCAATTTACTGGTATTTGCGACATTATTTAATACCCAAAAAAAGCTTTTTGTCTTAAACCAGACGCTAATATGTGCTGCTCTTGGTAGATTGCGTTGGTCATTATGGAAATGACCCAGCTGCTTCTGTGTTCTTTAATTTGCGCATCGTCAGTAGATCATGCGCAGAACTTTCCACTCCGATCGGCGCTCTTTTGGAATTGCACTTTCATGCTAATTTGCCCTGTTTAGGAAATCTGGCCCTTAGTCTACACATTTATCAGCCTATTGTAGGCAACTGGGTAACACATCTGCATTTGCAAAGAGGTCATGCAGTTATTATATAATATGAAATATAGAGTATATGAATATATAGAGTACAGAAAAAAGTTCAGTACAGATCACAGTATATTTAAATGCCTCTGATGGTGGTTGAATCTCACCTCTGTCTGAGTGTGGAAAGGTGTTTGAAGGAGAACTGTGACTCTGTGTACTGAGTACTGACCCCTGAGACTGATAAACACAGTCCAGATGGGGACAGAGGGGCCGACAGAGGGAGCCCAGCAGGACCGGCCCGCACACCCTCAGTCAGATACCTCTCCAGTGTCCTCTATAACCCCTCTTTCCTTTCGTCATCCACAGTCCATATGCATGTGAGGAAAACAAAACAAAACAAAACATAAAATTAAAATATACATGTTCATTTCTCAAAAGAACCTCACTGCTGAAGAGCATGGAGAATGAAAGCAGCAACTATCGACATTGCCATGATAAAGACTATACACAGTGAAAGACGAGAAGTGATAAGAGCTCTTTAGGAGGGTGATAAAATGCTCTCTTTGTGTGATAAGTATGTGATGAGTGCTAACCTTGTATGGACATCAGAGCATTCATTGCTAAGTGAGCAGTTAAACATGTCATTTACATTTATTTTCTTATCAATGCTATTTCCAATGCTATTTTATACACAAATCATGTGAGTTTGGATAAAATTTCACAAAATGAAATATTACAACAAAACATAAAAATTATGGTAAATAAAACTCTGTTTATCGAATGTTACTGATACTCAAACTAGCTTAAGCTAAAATAATAATGGTTCTTTAAGGAAGATGGTAATGCCTGCATTAGTGCCTCCTGGTGTGATGACTTATGAAAAATGTTATGCCAAATAGATAACACCCCCCACTGCCAGTCCATCTGTACACACAATCATTGACACACATTCACATTAAAGCAGTATTATGTGATCTTTAGACAAACACCGACCATCTGTCCATCATATACAGCCCATTTTCAATCTGTTTCACTAACTCTAAGACATGTGATGAACTAAACACATCCATTTCATGTGTGGAAGAGAGCTATAGTGTTACATAATCCCTTGACATTATGAGAAGCTTGTGTAGTATCCATCTGTACCATTAAAGAAGAGTCTGTCTCTGTGGATGAATGTGCTGTTTCAGCTGGCTAGAAACTAAGGCGAGCTTCACAGTGCTGCATCCAGGGAGTTATTTCTGGCGTGCCTTGCTAACGCGCATTGCTGATGACTCTTTAATATGTCCTGTCACTAAGCCCTTTCCAGGAAGCTTTCTGAATCTTAGTCTTTAAAGGGAGAAAGGACAGGTGTAACTTCTATTCTATTCTATTCTATTCTATTCTATTCTATTAGCTTTCTCAAGCCAACTTCAAAGTTTGTTTACGAACTTTACTCATCTAGTCTATTCTATTCCATCAAATAACCTAAGGACATAAGTACATGATAAACTAAGACCTTTATAGCTTGATATTAATATGTAGCTCGAAAACATCTATAAAAATATGATCTATCACAAGATCTATCAAAATCATTCTAATATGCTGATTAGGTGCTCAAGAAACATTTCTTATAATTATTAATGTTAAAAACAGTTGTACTGCTTAATATTTTTGTGGAAAGTGTGATACATGTTTTTCAGGATTCTTGATAAATAGCATTTATACTTTACTGTCACTTTTGATCAATTTAATGCATCTAGGGTACTGTTGTACCAAACATGTCATCACAAGAGAAAAAAAATCACTCGTCAAGCGATTTCACAGGGTATTTAAGAAGAGAGAACAAAAGTGAGAGAGAGGGACCAACATGAATAAAATCAATACATAATTAGAGATGATGTTTCCAGTCATGACATAATTCAGGTCATACATTAACCTGAACAGAGTGCAGAGTCACCTTTCATCGCGTGCCCAACGGCAAGCCACATTTGTGCCAACAGTTTAGTCCTGTACCTCCCCTCCCCCTCAAAAGCAGCTTATGGATTACAGCAAAAGCACTTGCAAACCCTGTGTGATGAAACACTGTGTCTTAAACAAAAACACATTGTAGGTCAAGAATATAATGACAGTTATCACTCAGCATGCATCTTAAATATATGCAGTTTTCATATACAGTACATTGGGCTGTTTTATCATGTGTGTGTGTCCACTGATAGAACAAGGCTTTATGTAAGAAGATAAAGCAAGGTGAGCGGGTGCAGAGTGGGCTGACATACCAGTGTTTTGTCTCCTGGCTGTACTGCAGACATCCCGATCTACTTTACTCTCACCTGAACACTAACGTGTCACATATCAAAGCGACTAAGATCAGGTGTCCCGAACTTGCCACACGCCATCTGTGGATAAGCCACGCTGTGGGACTGAGAGGTTGTTTATGTCGTTGTGAGTGTGTGTGTATGAGGAAGAGAAGTGGTGTGACTGCATTCCTTCTAATCCCACAAACCAACAGCTTGATGCAAGCTAATCGACAATTAAATACTAATCCCATATGTTTTTAAAAAAAAGGTTTTATTTCGCCAGAATTCTGACAATGAGTTAAAAGTGTCTGCTGTAGTGCTGCTTAGCTGAATTTGTTTCATAATTGATGAATTTTGTAACAATGACTCTTTTACTGAACTCACTTGAGCTGAATGACACTATTGCCTTCTGCTTATAGCTGAATTGAACTTGATAATTGATGAACTTTGCAACAATGACAGCTATTGAACTGAACTGAATCAACACTGACCTGACTTGAGCTGAATAATGACACTATTGTCTTTTTAGAGCTGCTTTACAGCAGAATTCTCTTATTTCATTAAGTTTGCATCATTGACACTTGTGTGATGCTGAATCCACACCTCAACACAACGCAAAAAAAAAAAAAAAAAAAAACCCTATGTACAGCTTTAAAGGTGCCCTAGAATTGAAAATTGAATTTACCTTGGCATAGTTGAATAATAAGAGTTCTGTACATGGAAATGACATACCATGAGCCTCAAACACCATTGTTTCCTCCTTCATATGTAAATCTCGTGCGTGAAAAACACCACGGAAAAAGGCGAATCTCAACATAACACCGACTGTGACGCAACAGTCGGGATCATTAATATGTACGCCCCCAACTTTTGCATATACCAGCCCATGTTCAAGGCAAGCCAGTATTAACGTCTGGAGCTGCACAGCCGAATCATCAGACGTTCTGCAGGTATTGTGAAGCAAGCAAGCAATGACAATACCGAAAATGGCAGATGGATCGATAATAACAGTT
This sequence comes from Mylopharyngodon piceus, assembly GCA_039654765.1. Lineage (NCBI taxonomy): Eukaryota > Metazoa > Chordata > Actinopteri > Cypriniformes > Xenocyprididae > Mylopharyngodon > Mylopharyngodon piceus. The sequence continues at coordinate 19,067,541 of CM077456.1, forward strand.
CATGATACATGATATTATGATATATTTAGTGATATTTGTAAATTGTCTTTCTCGTTAGCATGTTGCTAATGTACTGTTAAATGTGGTTAAATTTACCATTGTTTCTTACTGTATTCACGGAGACCAGAGCCATGTCGTTATTTTCATTTTTAAACGCTTTCAGTCTGTATAATTCATAAACGCATCTTCATTCTTTATAAATCTCTCCAACAGTGTAGCTTTAGCCCCGTTAGCCACAGAGCATTATAAACACTCATTCAGAATCAAATGTAAACATCCATAATACGCCCTTAATACGTGATGCCGCATCACGAACACTTTGTAAAGATCCATTTTGAGAGTTATATTTGCTGTGTGAACTTATTCTATTGTTTATGCAATGTTTAATGCGAGTTGCGAGCTTGGGGGCGGGGAGCACGAGCATTTAAAGGTGTACACGCACTGAATCGGCGCATTTTTAATTACACCCCAAAGTAGGCAGTTAAAACATGGTATAATAAAAAATCTATGGGGTATTTTGAGCTGAAACTTCACAGACACATTCTGGGGACTCCTTAGACTTATATTATGTCTTGTGAAATAGTGTTCTAGGGCACCTTTAAGATGCTAATCAATTGATGTCATGGCCATTTAGACAGGAAGTTCCTCTCAAGCAGACAGGGAAGTGAAAATGGTAGGTGGTGAGTGAAACTACCCGTCAGTACTTAAGAACTCAACAGATGCAACACATTCATTCCCAGACCCTTAATCCCATTACTGCAACATGAGATCAGTTTTCTGTTCCACTGTTAGAGAGGATGCCTCTATATAAGCCTGTCTACTGTCTGTCCTTTTCTATGAGAAATATTGTAGCATGATGACTGTTAGAACTTGGACAAGGACACAATGCCACTGATTATCTTTCTCCTCAAATGGATTTTAAGTGGAAAACACACACAACAGTCAATAAATCAAAGTCTTTAACAAAGCACTTTGAAAGACTAGAAAGGAAATGAGTAGGTTGGAAATAAAACTGCAGGAGCCTTAATGAGAGGATGTGAACATGCTGGTGTTTACAGTAATGACATAAGAGCATAATTACTTATTCCTTTTCTGTTAGGCTATTTTTACTGCAGATTATATGCCTCACCTGTTACAAGCAGATTTGCTTTCATTAGATCATTAATATGGAATATTTCAGAATATTGTCTTGTGCCTTTTAATCATGTTTTACAATAAAATTGCTGTGGGATGAAATTGTTTTGGTGAGATCGGTTTATAGACAAGCAGGTGGAGGGCAGCCAGAGGACGGTGACAGTGTCAAGCTGTACAGCACAGACAGGGAGTTTAAATTTAATCCATCTCTTGGTCATCCATCCCACTTTTTCGTTTAAAATACCTTTTCCTATCCAGATTAATATGCAAGGTTAATCGTAAGTAAACTATTAGAAGGTTGATTTGCTTAAAAAAAAAAGTGTAAACATAGCAACAGTGGCTTAACCAATGGCATGAGTTTAGGGGCGGGATTATCAGTTTGTCTGACTAATGACAGGCTGGGGGAGTGTTTGGGAAACTTGTTTGAAAACAATCACTTTTTTTTTTTGCTATTGGTGAGGTAGTGGCACAACATTGTCTCACTTTGGTGTTACAGAGGCTATTCTCAACTTCTTTTACTTCAAAAAAAAGTGTTGTGATGATAACAAGATGGTTATGTAAATTTACAAATTATTATTACAGTTTAGCTTGAGAAGTATTGCATATTTAATACCTAAGTCACTGTAAAGTATATCCAGATATATTAGCTTTAAAAACATGAAGCCTACTTGCAGAAAAGACAAAATCGACTAAACAGACTTGCAGCAGAGGAAACGAAGCAGCTTTAACTGCAGTACGAGCCACACAAACATTGGCCTGCGAGTCCTCTCAGCACAACACAACCTGTCTGGTGTTAAAGGCTGGAAGATGAGAGATGACGCTGGTGTGGGACCTGCTTCCGCCGTTTTCAGAGGCTGTGAAATCCTGAATTGGAGTGACGGAGACACGGAGCCTATTGCCGCGGTAACAGGGCAGCTTTTGAAAAGGGGACTGCCAGCGTACTAAATGCAGGCATAGCCACTGGCTGCACCTTGCTTTGCAACGGGCCCTGAAGTAGGGAGAGACCTGGCGAGACCCTGCATTCTTTTCACACATGGCATCTCAGCCATGAGAGAACAAAGCAAAGGCATTTAAAGGCACAATATCTAAGATTTTTGGATTAAAATATCCAAAACCACTAGAACAATGTTATATATTTTGTTGACTTTTGTACTTACATTATCCAAAATGTAAGTAACCGTGTCCGTGCATCGCCTATGAATGACATTATACCCGCGTTACCCTCGATTTCCGGTTTCATTTTGTAGAAACCATGGAAACACCAAAGACGCTTTAATATATTATGTGTTTTATTAGACAGGTGAGCAACTGTTTGGATACATTCATCGACAGAAAACTAATCATGATATATAGATCAACACAGTAAGTCTTATTATTAAATCTCATTTTCTTGATTTACAGCGAGTACCATGTTTTACCATGCCTAATATCGATCTAGCTTACTGCAGTGTGCATTAAGTGTTTTATAGTAGCCTAATCTACTATGTTTTATCTAATAAAATCTGTTTTATCTAATATGATAAAACAGCGCTGCTCTCGAATAAAAGTTCCGCTGCTCTCGAGACGTGTGTCGCGCTCGTCTCTCATTAGCAATCGCTCCAGTGGCCTCGTTTCTGTTCGCACAGCACTCGGCCCTGCTCTGCTTCATACTACAGTAACGTTAATAATCTCATCCATGAACATGATTTCTGCCCGAGTTCTGATTCTTTTCCACCGGCTGTAGACTTGAAGACAACACCTCCCATGATTCCGCTAAATCAAGGCGTCATCAAGCTACGCCTTTGTTTTGAATAAGCGACCTCTAGTGGCGAAAATTTACATAGTGTGCCTTTAATGTACAAGTATGGAAAACCTTTTTTTGTGTTTGTATTTTTATTCTGTACCTGTTACTTTCAGCATGACAACATTAAAATAAACATTTAAAATGTATAGTCTTTCTCTTCTAGAGAAAAAAAAATATATATATTGATGACTCATCCTGCACTACACAGAGTTTTAGCCCAATCAGATGCTCTCTAGAATGAGAATGTCCCTCCCCCTTATACTAGAAAATAGAGGATAGAGAAATTAGATGAATATGAAAACATATACATACACATATCTGTGCATTCTAATGCTGTACTAACAATGCTATCAGCACCACATTGATTTCACAAGGTCAGGTACAATCCCTTCCTGTGGTTTAGTTTTTTATATATGTAGGATAATAATTCAGCTGCGGGTGACCACTCAAATGAGGTGAGGCAGAAAGCTTTCTCCACCCCTCCCCATCCATCCACATGCCTCCATTTTGCTGCTGAGGCTGTTCCTCATGAATTAATGAGCCTTGCAGTGCGGCAGTGAGGCCACAATGTGCTGCAATGACTCTCAAGAGTCCTGCAGCAGCCTGACAGCAATTCAGTTATACTATAAATTCAGTCTCACGTTTCAATTAACAAACTGGACTCCCCTTCAACATCACCTTAAGAACTGGCTGAATTGTTATAGGGTTACATCTAACCTTTGTAATGCCACATCTGCTGTTGTGGGTTATTTTACGACTGCACTTAAAGGGTTAGTTCACCCAAAAATGAAAATTCTGTCCTTTATTACTCACCTTCATGTCGTTCCACACCCGTAAGACCTTCGTTCATCTTCAGAACACAAATTAAGATATTTTTGATAAAATCCGATGTCTCAACTGTGCATTGACGCAAGTTAATTTCAAATGCCCAGAAAGGTACTAAAGACATATTTAAAACAGTTCATGTGACTAAAGTGGTTTAACCTTAATGTTATGAAGCTACGAGAATACTTTTTGTGCGCCAAAAAAACAAAATAACGCCTTTATTCAACAATATCTAGTGATGAGCGATTTCAAAACACATGAAGCTTCGAAGCTTTACGAATCTTTTGTTTTGAATCAGTGGTGTTGTATCAAACTGCCAAAGTCATGTGATTTCAGTAAACGTTCATACCTTCGTTACATCATAAGTGTTTCAAAACGTTTCGAAATTTCAATGGTTCACGTGACTTTGGCAGTTTGATACATGCTCTGAACCACTGATTCGAAACAAGATTCGTAAAGGTTCGAAGCTTCATTTTGAAATCGCCCATCACTAGATATTGTTGAATAAAGTCGTTATTTTGTTTTCTTGGCACACAAAAAGTATTCTCTTCACTTCATAACATATAGTCCATGAACTGTTTTAAGTATGTATTTAGTACCTTTCTGGGCATTTGAAAGTGTTAATTATCTTGCTGTCAATGGAGGCCTCACTGAGCCATGGGATTTTATCAAAAATATCTTAATTTGTATTCCAAAGATAAAAGAAGGTCTTACGGGTGTGGAATGACATGAGGGTGAGTAATTAATGACAGAATTTTCATATTAGGGTGATAGTTCATTAAAAAAATAAAGATTCTGTCATCATTTACTTACTCTCATGTTGTTCCACACCTGAATGACTTTCTTTTTTTCTATGGAGAACAAAGGAAAATATTTTGAAGAATATTGGGATGAAAACAGTTTAGGTTCCCATTGACTTCCATTGTATGGACAAGAAATACAACTGAAGTCAACCAAAACTACCAGCATTTCAACAGTTACCAACATTCTCCAAATATCTTCTTTTATGTTCCACAGAAGAAAGAAAGTCATTCAAGTTTGGACTGACATGAGGGTGAGTAAATGATGACAGAATTATCATGTATTTAAAGGGATAGATCACCCAAAAATGCAAATGGGGAGAGAATGTAAGATAGAGCAAAAGATGTGCAGATGTGTGATGATGGAGAGCATTGCATCAGGTGAGCAGAAAGGGATGCAGGGGGAGGGGCTATATGTAGAGTGTAACGGGATAGTGGCTGCAGTACTTCTCTTCGTTGTGACATTGCTGTTAAACTTTAATGTAATCAGAGTGGCATGGCTGGCAGTGAATGGCCTTAGACCCAGGCATGCATCAGAGATGAGACAGATAAAATGGTGTAATACAGGAAAAGGCTGAGCAGACGAAAAATGACCCCATGTCTCCTCTTTCACTCTCTCTGTTCCTCTTTAACGCTGACTTACATCCAGTGCCTCCTTTGAATGATACAAGGTTGTTTTAACCCTGAGCTATTCAGACTGGAAAAGGCTTTGCACTGCCTTTCCTCTCTATATTGAGAATTGTGGTCCACTTCTCTTTTATTTGAAAAGTGAAGTGTGTAATTTTATGCACAACTAATGTCACCAAATGGAATAGGGTAAAAACAATGTGCAGACAGCAAAGCAAATGTCAATGTTAATTTGACTATATTAACATTTCAAGATTTATATACTGTAAGAATTCATATTATGAATGTCATATTAACCAGCTGTGTGGCAGGGTTGTATAAGGACACCTTATAGCAACCATCATCTTCCTTCATCTGCAGTGGAACAGTGTGAGTGACAGGTCATCTGTTCAAAGAAAGGAGAAGAGGATAGAGGACAGGTGAATAAAAGTCAAAATAGGAGTGTGAAATGCCCAGGTGCATCATGGGAGACTGCAGCACTGCAGTGGTAACTGCAGTAGCTCCTCCTCCTAGTGTCTTACACACACACACACACAGATTCGCACAAATGCATTCATCTTATCTGCCTCGCACATTCACAAGGACAGGAAAACATCACAGAAGGAGGAGTCTTAAAGGCACGTGGAACAGGCATGAGTGGACAGCGACACACTCTTAATGTACAAATCCCACATGCAGACTAGTAGATGAGATGTTAAATCATTCATAACTCAAGGCAGGCTGCGCTTAATTGCTGTTTCTATCTTCTGCTCTGAAGAAAAAAGCCTTCCATGTCCTGCAGTGCCTCAAGCCATTCAGCAAATAGAGCTATCAGACATAAGACTGAATGAAAAAAGAGAGCCTTTAGCTCCATTCCAAAACTTAGTGAGCATTTTAAGACAGCACTGTGACAAGCTAAGTAAAAAGAACTATTCAAAATGGTGGACAGATTCATTAGAAATGTAGCTTTCATTCAGTATTGAAAATTATTAATAAAAACAATTTAATTTAATTAAAATGAACAGTTTTATGCAGTATTTGTGTTAGGAATTTGTTATGCTTAATACAGCATCCTGGCAACATGCCAATGTCAAACGCTAGTTGTGTCTCAAATGACGCACCATACACTATAGACTTACACACTATGTACTTATGCAGTATGTACTCAACCGTGTAGTGTATGAATATTTTGTTTTGTTATTCTGTCAATCAACATCGGAGTCTGATAGCCCCTCCACTACGTAATTAAAGCTGCTACAGTTGATTGCATGAAGTGTTCAACATTCCACACTTCGTTTTTTCGGTTAATTAAAGGCACACTATGTAAATTTTCGCCGCTAGAGGTCGCTAATTCAAAACAAAGGCGTAGCTTGATGGTGCCTTAATTTCGCGGAATCATGGGATGTGTCGTCTTTACGTCTACAGCCTGTGGAAAAGAATCGGGACTGGACTCGGGAAGAAATCATGTTCATAGATGAGATTATTAACGTTACTGTAATATGAAGCAGAACAGAACCACTGGAGCGGTTGCTAATGAGAGACGAGCGCGACACACGTCTTGAGAGCAGCAGAACTTTTATTATGCTGCAGTCGTCACTTCCGCTTCTTCCAGTCATGCGTATATGTGGGGTAAAGCAGCGCTGTTTTATCATAGATACATTTGTGTGTTGAAAGTTGTTATAGTGCTACTCTGCATTTGCTCGGCGGCTACTATGAGACTCTTGTTGCACACTGCAGTAAGCTAGATTGATATTAGGCATGGTAAAACATGGTACTCGCTGTAAATCAAGAAAACGAGATTTAAATAATAAGACTTACTTGTGTTGATCTATATAACATGATTAGTTTTCTGTCGATGAATGTATCCATCCAAACAGTTGCTCACCTGTCTAATAAAACACATAATATATTAAAGCGTCTTTGATGTTTCCATTGTTTCTATAAAATAAAACCAGAAACCGAGGGTAACGCGGGTATGATGTTGTAGACGACGAATGGACATGGTCCGTGTCTTGGTTAAAATTGCTTATTTCTCTGGATTTATTCTTGGAAAGGTCTGGGATAATGTAAGTACACAAGTAAATAAAATATATAACAGTGTTCTAGTGGTTTTTGGATATTTTAATCCAAAAATCTTACATATTGTGCCTTTAGGTGCATCATCCAGGTATTTAAAGTGCATTTAATTTTCAGTGTGAACACACTTCTCACACTATTTATACATAGAATTGTGCATAAGTATGGCTGAAAATATTTGTTGTTAAAATGCCAAATGCAAAAATACATTACAAAATGTACATTAAGAGGCAAGAAAAATCTTAATTTTGGGTAACTGCAAAAATAATTATTTTAAATATAGGCCTATATTGTGGTCAATATAAATATATTTTTAATAAAGGACATTTTCCAAGAGGAAATTTAACATATCAAAAATATATTTAGGTAAATCAGTGTTATTTTTGTTAACGAAAACTAAAACATTTTCGGTAATTGAAATAAAGCTGCTTGACAACTGAAATAAGTTAAAAGACAATCAAATAAAGTTTAACAGGAATATATAAAAAAAATAAAAATTACAAAAGCTCATAATTAAAATAAATATAAATGCTTGTAGGTGGGAAACAAGCAAAGACATTTAATCTTTCAGACATTCAAGTCACCTCCCCTCCTCTGTCCCAGTTCCTTCCCTGCCTCCTCATGGCCTTTAATCTAGAGCTGAGACAGCTGAGACCAGGCAAGACCAAACTCTTATACAAGAGCATAATTACAGTCAGCAGACAATTGCTCCCCGTGTCCCTGAGTGCACAGAAACACTTTAGCAAGCCTTTTTGAATGCATCTTGTCAATGGCGCTTTGAAATCCTCTGCATTTCCCATGGCTATGTGGCAGACACAGGTGACAGATGAGAGAGCTTTGATGAGCATCTTGCTTTGAGAAGAACACAGGACGGCATTGTTACACAGATATGGGCATGAAAGCCATGGTACCGTGTGTTAAAGTGATGCCAACAGGGGCAGCGGGAGGTACAGAGGTCTTAGAAAATCAAAGGCAAGTGGCAAGCCAAACCAATACACTTGATCAACATTGTTTGAACAGATGGACATGACTTTATTCATTTACTTTACCATAAATCATGATCATAACCCCATCAAGACACTGCATTACAAGACTTTTTACATTGTTACAAAAGATTTCTATTTCAAATAAATGCTTTTAAACTTTCTATTCTTCCTGAAAAAAAACAAACAAAAAAAAACAGCTTCCACAAAAGAATGAAGCAGCACAACTGTTTTCAATATTGATAATAAGAAATGTTTCTTGAGCAGCATATTAAAATGATTTCTGAATGATCATGTGACACTGAAAACGGGAGTAATGATGCTGAAAATTCAGCTTTGACATCACAGGAATAAATAAAGTTATTTTAAATAATACTATTATTTCACAATATTACAGTTTTTACTGTATTTTAAAATATTGGTTTTACATACGAGACAAAAACATAAAAAAAATCTTTAACATTAAAAAACTTTTGAACATCTCATGTGTAGGTTTTAATTTGATTTTCACAGAGACAGGTTACATCATTCACACAGGCTGTGAAAATAAATGAAGGTGCACAGGACAGCCAATCAAGTCTTGTATTTTAATGGGAGGATGTTTAGGAGGAAGGTGCTTATGACAGTGATGGATTCTGGGTAATAAATGCCCTAGAATCTGTTAGACAAAGGAGACATAGATTGAAGACATGAAGGGAATGAAATCTTCCAAACGATACATACAGGGAAACACCTTAGGGCATAATAAATGACCTTTGTATCTTTTAAACACATTCTGTAAGAACAATTTCAACAGTGTATCATAAAATACAGATGGAAATAAACATTTTGGGACTGTTTGCATGTTATGCTCAAACAGATTATTTGCTGTTAGCATTTTAGCATTCCCTGGAATGGCTGTTTGGCAAAGAGCTTTGAGCTCTTTCAGTACAGAAATGAAGGACACTGGCATTAAACATGATTATATAACACGCTTATGGATGTGAAATTCACTGCATGATGGGATGAGGGAGGGGAATGAGGACAAAGACAGAGTAAGAGATCAAGGCAAGCTTTACACTGCATGTCCACTGATGTGGAAGAAACCCGCTCAATACCGCCCAAAACCCCAGAGATGTGCCACCAGTGGTTGTCTTCTTGATAATATCAAAATTGACTCAGATTGAATAGACTTCATGTAAACACCTCAACCAGTCTGATTCGATTGGATTGAAAGGGTGGTGTAGACCTGAAATAATCTGATCAATAAGAAAAAAATAACTAAGCATGTAAATACATGAATTGGACTTCTCTCAGTTGGATTTAAAAATACCTTGCGCACATGCGCAGTGCAGTTATGCATATTTTTAAGATATCTGTTTGCATATGTTTTACACAACCATCCTATAAAGGTAAAAATCCACCCACTCCTTTTTTATATTCCCCATAAATCATAAACAGTGTCTCAAAATGAGTCATTTGTGTTTTCTACCCAATGTGACGTCACAATGGAACAGGCCCCGCCCATGACTGCTGACGGAATCTGCCCTATTAGCTTAGATCCTCCCCTGAGTGAGCTGTACACAGTCCGCCAATGTCTCAGCTACGTGATTTACAATCTAAATGTTCTGTATCAATGAACATAGAACGAGTTTCTCCATTTTACTGCTCTACTTTTCCATTGCTTTTCTATGTACAAGCGTTAGACGGATGTGTTTTACTGTTGCGCTTGTGTCTCGCATCTTTTACAGCGTCTTGCGCAGGAAACGGCATTCTAAAAACGCAGCGCTCAAGTTAAATGAAGTTTAAGTTTTAAAAAACACATCCTGACACCTTGTGCTTTCCACTGCATGCATCTCGTATTTTTAAACGCAAAGACACGCACTGAATGAAGAAAAATGCAATGTCTGTCTAGCGCGTTTCATAGAAAACACTGAAAAAGAAGCGCAGTGAATGCAAAAACGTGTTCTGTGGAAACGGCTCCATACTGTTTCTCCTGTTTAATTGTTGCCGGAGTACCCGAGTCACGAGCTGTAAAGGCACAGCCCTCTTCTGGAAATGGGGGGAGGGGGGCAGCAGCTCATTTGCATTTAAAGAGACATACATGAAAACAGCATGTTTGTGCTTCCAGCCAAAAAGGGGCATTTTAGGCATGGTATAATAAATTATCTGTGGGGTATTTTGAGCTGAAACGTCATAGACACATTCTGGGAACACCTAAGATTTATATTACACCTTGTAAAAAGGAGCGTAATAGGTGTTAAATGTTATGTGACATCACAACATAATATACATTATGAAAACCAGATAGGCAATTCATTTTTAGGATTTCTAAAGATTATATTTAACAGTGTTTAAATAAGGGAAATGACCATGAACAAATAAATATCTGATCCAATAACCAATATATAATAAAAAAATCTCTATCATCAGCCAGTAACCGATATAGTACCAATATATTGTCCATCCATCCAACAACATTTCAGTCTTCTACAACTGTAAGGAAACTCATCCAAAACAGAAGTGAATCTGAGCAGGGAAACTCAACACAGCCAAGCCAAAAAAATTCTATATGACATGCTTTTTCAGAACCTTTTGAACAATGAAATGAATCGGTTTAATGTGGCATTTTCCACCATTATGTTGTACGGTTGGCAGGGAGACTGCGTGGGCATCCAGTCAGTGCAGAGGCTGGGAACCATGCCTTCACTCATAATTACCCACTCCACACAGCCTGCTGCGTCCTCTCAGCTAATCTGAGAGGTGAAAGGAGCGGCATGACATCATCGCCGCTTTTGTTCTCATGGCAACAATGGAGGCAATGTTTCATTAATACAGTAGCCATGGCGTTCATATGCAAATGGGCGTCTGTGAATGAACGTCCAGCAGGTGGAAAAGGGAGGGAGAGCTATTTTGCACTTGTCTAATGATAGCTCGTCTGCAGGAGACAGTGAGAACCACAATGACATGTAGGCCACAGGCACAAGGTCCAATTTTGTCTCTTAACACAGAAATCAATTACAGCGCAGAGCACGGAGGAAAAATAACTCTGCAGCCTTGACGAGGCCACTCCGCCGCAGGGCAAACCGAACGAGGCACAGACAGATGAAGGTGACTGGGTTTTTCCCTCTCCATCGTTCTCTCTAATATGTGGTTTTGGGGAACAGGAGTTGAATACATAAACCCTGCTGTAGACAGAGTGTTTAAAGATGCATTAAAGGGGAAATGAGCCTTTCCCTTTCACCCATTTCAGATCAGACAAAGCCACAGGAGCTGGAGGAGGGGGAAAGAGAGAGACGAGAGAGAGAAAGATAGAGAAATATAGAGGAGGGGTCAATGGCAGACATGTTTCCTCCTCCACAAACCTCATGCTGGGAACTGAAAAATACCAGAATGCAAACATTACAGACATTATAGAATAGAATAGAATAGAATTAGGAAACAATACAGATAAACTCATAATTATTTTCATGTTATGACTAAAAACAGATAATGGCAGAGAATATAACTCCATACTATTTTGTATGAATGAATAATAAACCTAAAAACTAAAATTAAAACTAAAATCAATCATTTTAAATTTTTGGAATTTAGGCATCACAACATTATAATGTACAGTACGAAATATATTCCTTTTGAGATTTACTTTATTTTAAGATTTATTAGTAACACTTTACAATAAGGTTATATTTGTTAACATGAACTAACAATGAAAAATACTTACGAAGCATTTATTAATCTTAGTTAATGTTAATTTCAAAATCAATAGTTGTATCTGCTAATATTATTTAATGGACCTGCGCTAACATAAACTAACAATGAACAGTTTTATTTTTATTTACTAATGCTAACAAAGATTAATAAATAAATACTGTAACAAATACATTGCTCATTGTTAGTTAACGTTAGTAAATGCATTAATTAACATTAACTAATAACCTTATTGTAAAGTGTTACCGATTTATTTTTTAGTGAGTGTTAGATGACAGCAAAGGTAATCCAAATGTAAAAAAAAATAAAGAAAATGAACATTTCAAAACAATAAAATATTCAATATCAACCATTACTGATCAATTTAAAAATGTATTACAGTTACGTTTAAAAATGTAATTTAAAGAAAAAAATTGTGTATTTTTATGCTTGTTAAGGCTCGTTCACACAAAAAACAATAAAGATAACTACAACGATAACTATATAAGCATCCACACCAATGCACAATATCGTTCTGTTTATTCTAAGCGCACGATGCAGTGTTATCGTCTGTCGCCTTAAATGCTCAAGCTCTTTAAAACAGGATGGATTCTGATTGGCTCTCAATGTTTTTATCATTCATCAGTTGAAAAAAAAAATCGTTCTGAAAGTGATTCCAATGATATCGTTTCTCTGTGCTGTTATCGTTATAGTTGGGGTGTGGAGTCTGCTATTCTTTTATATTTAGAAAGATTTTTAGAACTAAATTTTTATCGTTATCGTTATAGTCCTTGGTGTGAATTGGCCTTTAGAGTATAGTGTTGTTAGCATAGCCAAAACTCTACTGAAATCACTTGTGTTGAGTCTCCTCCACATTTTTTTTTTTTTTTTTTTTTGTGATAAACACAGTTACTACCTATGTAGATTGTTCCAAAACGTTCACTTATTAAGGCTTGAGATGAGTGCTGCTACTGTATGTAATGCCGGAACAAAATGCTACACAATCGAGCAGCAAGTCAGCTGAGCTGTCATGCAGCATCATATGAATGCCTCCACACGTGACCAGCAGAAGAGAGAGGGAGGGAGGGATAGTGAGACAACAGACCCCACCCACTCCACTCATTCTAATATGTAAGATAATATTTCACATCTCGCAGCAAAACACGATCAGTGTGATTGATATGGATTTGGTGGAGAGCGGTTGTTCCCTTTCATCAGTGTATATATCTGCTACAGACATGATATACTCGGATATACACTCTCGCTGCATAGCCACTGCACATCAGTGTGAGAAAGTGTGTGTGTGTTATGCGAGTGAATTAGACAATATGTGAGTGTGTTATGTAATGCAGAGCGTTTGTTGCCTGCTCCATCCCATCGGCAGCTGAGAGATGTTTTTTGGTGAGTCAGCTAAGTGCTGCTCACTACATCAAGCAAAACATGACTTTCTACAGCACTAAACAGCATACATGGTATGGACTGGGGAATGGGATCCATTACTGCAGAGCTGTTCACAAGCACTAAGTATAATCCCTCTCAAGCATGATACAAAATGTCTGAAAGTCTTAGATTCGCTTGAGATCCATTATAAGAGGCTCTTTTGAGTGCTTAATGGTTTAAAATGTGAAGCTGGTACTAAAGAGACCAACACCCAGTAAAACATGTTGTTTCACTGTGCTTTAATCAGTCCAATCAGCTTTTATCATTAAAAAGTTTTATCTCAAAAGAAATTAATAGTATTTTTCAAAAATATGCACCAGGGATGCACCAACATTAAAATGCTGGCAATACGATAAGCTAATAATTACCTCTCATGTTAGGGCAGATGACCAAAAATTCTATACTATTTTGTCTAAAACAAAAAAAAAAAATTAAAACATTAAAGCTAAAATCAATAGTTTAAAAAAATACAGAGATCACAACATTATAATGTACAGTACGAAAATGTTATATTCTTTTTGAGATTTCCTAAAGATTACACTTAACTGTATTATTACATTATTAATGTTTTTAAAGATTAACTTTAAGTGAGTGTTAGATGGTGGCTATTTGTAAAAATATAGGAAATGACAGTGTACAATTAAATATCCGATATCGACGATATCAATAAATTAAAAGTTCACTAATATTGGGTGATAAACGATATGGAACCGTTATGCAGGGTTGGGGAGTAACGAAATACATGTAATTTAGGTACGTATTTAAAATACAACATTTGAGTAACTGTATTTCATTACAGTTACATTTTAAATGGGTGGTAATCAAATTACAGCTACATCTGAAAAGTATTTTAGATTACCAAAGTGATTACTTTGAATTTTAATGTCATTTATTTCATTTAAACATTCATGTAAACTGTGACAGGCAATTAATGTAAACAGCAATTGGTGATTCTCCGATCCTGACACTCCAAAAGCATCCTAAGCTACAATTCTGCTCATAAGTTTCTTACCCCTTCAGAGGGATCATAAAAATTGCATGTTATGTCTATTTACTACTGTCCTGAATAAGCTATTTCACATAACAGATGTTTACATATACTCCACAAGACAAAATGACCAAATTTATAAACATTGTCCCATTCAAAAACTTACATACCCTTTAATCCTAACTGTCCTTTCATTAACTGGATGATCCACGACTGTTTTCATGTTTTGCGATAGTTGTTTGTGAGTCCCTTGTAATTGTTAAAAAAAGGTAATTGCGACTTTTTATCTCACAATTCTGACTTCTTTTCTCGCAATTCTGACTTTTTCTCAAAATTGAGTTTGTATCTCAGAATTCTGACTCTTTTTCACAGAATTGGGAGATATAAACTCACAATTACAAGTTATAAAATCAGAATTGCGTGATAAAAACTTACAATTCTGACTTTTCTTTCTCACAATTACAAGTTTATATCTCACAATTCTGACTTATTTTCTCGCAATTCTGACTTTTTTTCTCAAAATTGAGAGTTTGTGTCTCAGAATTCTGACTTCTTTTCTAAATTTAGTTTATCTCTCACAATCCTGACTTTATAACTTGCAATTGCAACTTTATATCATGCAATTCTGAGAAAAAAATTGTGAGATAAAAACTTGCAATCACCTTTTTTTGTGTTACATACTTATTGGTATTCCAAACAAGTATTCTAAAGTATTTAGATTAAGTTACAAAACTTGGGTAATCTAACGAAATACGTTCTGTAGTGAAATACATTTTAAAAGTAACTTACCCAGCCCTGCCGATATGTATTGTGCATCCCTAACATTAAGATTTGATAACATATGTGACACATCTACTGTCGATTACGCAAAAAATACGTTTGTACCTCAGCCCACTGGAAGCCCATGTTTAGGTAAATCATAACTGTAACATAAAAAATCAAAATTATGACATAAAAAGCCATAATTTACCAAGAAACATTCCTTGTGTGTGCAAGCATACTTGGCAATAAAGCTTCTTCTTATTCTGATTCTAATTATGACAAAGTTTATGAAAATAAAAGTCATAATTATGACATAAAAGGTTGAAGTTATAAATTAGTCAATTGAGATAAAAATTATGAGATAATTATGACTTTTTAATGTCATAATTATGATTTACCAAAGCATTATTTTTCCTTCTTATATGGTGGGAAAGGAGCTTCCATAAAAACAGACAAAAACATGTTGACAGAAATAAACTTTAATTGTTAGACTCCTATTTTTAACTGTCATTGTTAATACTGTCAGTATAGCTTATGTTGTATTTAATATAATCATGTATTTAGTATAAACATTCCTTCGAGATAACAGCAACAAGTGTGTTAACCATTGTGCAAAGCCTTTAAATAGCCATAACCTATACCTCCAGTTTTGAAACAAACCCCATGAGGCAGTTCACAGTAACCCCGTAAACAGTTAAGTGTTGAACTCTACAGCTTCAGCCTCTCAGCTGAATACACTGTTGTTTGGCATAGAGACTGAAGGGCAGGCTCTCCACTCATGGATGGGCTCTGTCACTGCAGGAGGGACAGCAGTCTAGATTTATTATTCAAGATAATTGAGCTCTTATGAAAGCCGATGCTGGCCTACATTCATTTGACTGGTTAAAATTTAAATGGCCTCTACCATTGCCAGCCCCTGTGACCACAATAGGCCAAGAGCAAAGGCAAAGCAGCCAATCTTTACTAGGCACTGAATGGAGGAGCTGGAAAATTGGTTGTCAGGCTGTTGCGTACAATTAACGCCTGCCATTTTGCTTGAAAATGTGGGCGTTCTGCCACCGTCGTACGGTTGTTTTCCAGTATTATATTACATCATGCACTAGTTCTGTGTATCTTCATTATTTTTTCCATATCTTTTTTTTGTTTAAAGTCTCTAAAAGTGCTTTACTCTAATGTGACTAAAAACTGTGATAAGAATGAACTTACTACAAAGCAATTTTTGCTGTGCTGTTGGATTGGGCAGTAGAGAACAGATGGCTGTTGGTTGGTCAATGTAAGTGACAGTCAGTAGAAAGCAACGTAATCAGGGATGTTTTAAGGCAGATGAGCTGCAATAGATATCTTTAATCTACCTGGCTGGGATGCGTCAGGCGTAAGCAAGGAAAACAGCCAATCCGAGGAATCCTGCTGACCTTCAGCTCAATGTCACTGCACTCAGGAGCTTTCTGGAGAAGCAAGCAAAACAGAAATGGCCTGAACATATGCAATGAATGATGTGCTACACTGGCTTATCGTGGGGAGTTTTGTAAATTTAATGTCCTGGTAGTCTGCATGCAAAACATTATGCAAAACAGTCTTCGATAAAACTTTACATTCAACCTTCCAGAAATGTTTATTAATAGGGGTGTAACAATATACTGTGTCACAATATATCACAATACAAAAATGCAACAATAATTACTGTGTGAGAAAAAATTCAAGTTTACAGAGTTTTAGTGTCAGTACTACATTAAACTACTATATACAATGTTTAATACAATGTATAATAATGCAATGGGGGAATATTTGTGGGTCCTGATAATGCCAAATGTCTTATGTTACCTGTAAAAAAGTGGCCTACATTATTAAATATATCTAGTCATTGACAGTGCAAGCATATTCGTCTAAAATAATTCTGTATTTTCAGCTTCAGAATCATGAATATTTTTATTTTGGTGTCACCATTGTCCTGTGCATTGGGTTACCAGCACCAAGTCCAAGCTTATTCATTTCCACCCCCAATGTAATACCAAATTTAGCGTTTTAATCAACAGTACATTTTTTGTTATCCTTTTACCATATGTCTTGGAGTATTGAAATAATATCGTATCGTAAGTTCAGTATCGTGATATATGTATTGAATCGTGACATGAGGGTATCGTTACACCCCTACTTATTAAGTTACTCATAAAATTAAATGAAAATTATCAAATATTTTCATCTTTATGCAACATAAAAAACCTCCACATTGCATAAAAAAGTCCAATCATACCTACACAATACCGTACAAAAGATTTTTTAATGTTTATGAAAGGAGTCTTTTATGTTCATCAACATAAGGCTGCATTTGTTTGATGAAAAATACAGTAAGAACAGTAATAATGTGATTACAATTAAAATAAATGACTAAGTCTAAAGCAAGCAGTCCTTACTCAGTGTCACATGATCCTTCAGAAATCATTCTAATATGCTGATTTGCTGCTCCAGAAACATTTCTCATTATTATCAATGTTGAAAACATTGCGCTGCTTAATATTTTAGCAGAAAAATGGTGACACTTTTTTCAGGATTCTTTGATGAAGAGAAAGTTCATAAGAACAGCATTTATTTGAAATGGAAATTTTGTGTAGCACTGTAAATGTTGTTAATTTGTCCTTGTTGAATAAATTATTACCTTCTTTTAAAAAAAATCTTACCAACCCCAAACTTTTGAATGGTAGTGCATATAAGCTAAGCAGCAATGTGTGGTTATATTTTAAATTACCTTTGAAAGAGTTTTGAATATAAAATAGATTTGAATACATTTGAATAATTTTTGGCTTCCTGTCTGCAATCACTAAATAGGGCTGATTTGGCCTCTACACAGTGCTTCAGAGAGGTGACTGAGGAGGAGGGGAGAAAGAAAGGATTAAATGCTCTCAAGAGCGATGCAAATGAGACATTTGAAGAGAGGGAAGGGGTGATTTTGACAGCTCCTTGTCAGGAGGGCTTGACAGACCACATGGCTACGGGGGAAGACTTTGTAGGTTGTTGGCCTTCTATGTAGGATAAAATGATCTAAGACTTCATTATTTTACTTGTGCTTTGTGAGCTTCTTTCTGTGACAATATGTATGACCTGCTGTTATAGCTGCTCCTTTGTTCTGCTTTAGTATACATGCAGTGTTGTTTTCATCCATCCGTATTCTGCCCAATGCTTTGTATATATGAAAAAACAAGGGAGCTAAAGGCAAAATATTCTGCCGTAGACTCTCTACAACATCAGCACTGTCAACGTTTGTCTCACCCTGTCAAAGTGTGATTGCTGCACACTGCTTTGCAGTCCCTGAACCAGGGAGAAAAACAACAGTCCAGAGGGTTGAAGGGGAAAAACACTGCCATCATGAATACTCATCAGATGCAGCCTTGGGCTTCATTCTGAGACCATTCTTTTGTTCTCAGATCGAACATTTTTATTTTGTAAAAGTGTTTAAATATTTAAAAGAATATTTCAAAGTGAAAACTGCCTTCTCTGGCCAGCATACCAGTTGTTATGCTAATGCTAAAGCTAGTTCAAATCATGAAATGTGTAAATGTGTAGGCCTACCTTCAATGAGGCAGTAAATCACAAAAAAGGGGTGTGGTCGGGCTGGGCATTCTGGGATACTAGAGAGAAACAGAAAGGTACAGTTTAGCATGACAAAAACGGCAGTATGCTACAATATGTGATTTCTGATAAAGAGGTAGAGGCAGCACAAACAGCAGTTAACTACAGTAGAAGTCGTGCACTGTGGAGATGGCATTATCTTCTCAGCATGAATGTCTCTCCATGAGCTCACGGTTAAGCTCCTAGGTGAGTTTATACTGTACACAGGAGACTATAGTTAAAATTCTGTCTCTAGCAAAACACAACTCAAACTCACAAAGGCAACAACCTCACAGTTACAGGACCAGTATATCATTTCCTTCATACCAGGTGGTCCCTTAAATCCAGGAAACCCAGAAGGTTCTCATTAGTAAATAGTATAGAGAAGACTGAAGTAAGGTCTGTCTAAAACAAGCAGTAAATGTCTAAATTTTGCTAACATATTAATGTAAAATCCTTTGACAGCTCAAAAGTTTGGGATCGGTAAGATGTTTTAATGTTTTTGAAAGCAGTCTCTTATGCTCATCAAAGCTTAATTTATTTGATCAAAAATACAGTAAAAACAGTAATATTGTAAAATATTATTACAATTTAAAATAACAATTGTAATATATTTTAAAATGTAATTACTCCAGTCTTCAGAAATCATTCTAATATGCTGATTTGGTGCTTAACAAACATTTCTATTGTTATCAATACTTATTATCAATGCTATTTTTGTTAAAACGTGATACATTTGTTCAGGATTCTTTGATTAATAGAAAGGTTTTTTGTAACATTATAAATGTCTTTACTGTCATTGATCAATTTAATGAATCCTTGCTGAATAAAAACATAATTTTTTCTTACTGGCCCAAAACTTGAACAGTACTGTATATTTGTTAAATACATATGTTACCAAAAGTAAACAGGTTTTTGTTAGCACCATAAACTGCCTTTAGTAATACTAATGAATACACTCAATTGACAAGTGAAGTGGCAAAGAGATACAACTGGCATATTTTTGGACACCAGAATGTACATCAGTTAGGTCTTATTACTATTAATACTGCCTGGGAACAATATGTCATAGTGAATAAAAGCACAAACAATCACAGGGGAATGAACATTGTATTATGTTACCGAAAGATTTGATTGAGGGTTTAGTTACACTGAAATCTGAAGCACATCAGATTGATGACTTTGTTTAGAGACTAAAGCATTTTGTTATTTCATACTCATCTTTATACAGATAATGCCATGTATAATGTAACACCTGATTTAAGAGCGAAATTGGAGACAGAAAAAACTAGCACTTGCAAAAACAATGCTTCACAAGGCAGTCTACAGGATGGCAACATGAAACCAGTAATAAATGCTAAACAAAATTCATTTCCAGGGAAAAATGAAACCACATCCACACTACATCAAAGTGATGATGCATTAGCGTGATATATAGAGAGCTAAGCAAACATGAACAGACAGATAGACAGAAAGCCTTTAAAACAGTGTGGCATAAATTATCCAGCCAGCACAAAACAAAACATCTGAAAGTGTTGATGAATGCACGTGATTCCACATTGTTCGATTTTGTTGTCAATCATGACAAGGAGAACCGTCAAGGAAAAACGTCATGTGATCAATGTAAGCAAATAGTGGATGTTGTGGAGGTGATGCGACGCCCTGCCCAATAGAATGAATGGACTCAAATAGCGTCCAATCAGAGGAGAGCTTGGGCTCGATATAAAAACCCCACAAAGCCGATTATTTCTGGACACCATTATCAGTCTTTGTGTGGGTTCTGGTGGACTTTAGGAAGGATTAATCCCGCTTTCCCAAAGAAAATCAGTATAAGGTATGGTTTTTGTTTGAAATCATTAAAACAAGCCTTTGTTATTCTAATATTCAGAAGTTGTGATGTAATAACGCTGCCAAATCAATTTACAAAACATACATTTGTGGGCTGTATTAATAATTTAAGTATGATGAGGAATGCATCAATATCCAGACATAAAACGTGTATTTAAGCTCTGTTGGCATTTTGCAATGCGCTGTTTATATTTACCTAAATGATTTAACCGTATAGAAAGCCCAGTAATGTCAATACAAAGACATTTAAACGCTTTAAATGATATGTTGGCCAAGAGAACACGGATATGTGCATGATAAGGTGCTTTTGTCCCAAACATCAGCAACGACCTTGCAGTCAGTCTCCTTTTTCTGCAAGGTCTTTGGAGACGTTGCGCATTACGCATTCGCATGCTTCAAAGAATAATAAATGTTTCCCATACAAGACCTTCGTAATGCACAGAAGGCATTACATAACATTCAAAAATTGCATGCAATTGAACGCTTTTTTTTTAATGAGGCGTCAATTATTGGATGCGCGCTCGACATTCCATCATGTTTACTGCCCGCGTGACATGACACATCACCGAGCACGAAATAGTCATACCACAACCGTTTGTTGCTGTAACGGTTTAAGCGAATATAAACAAATTCCTCTGTTTTAGAAAATTCGCTTTAATGCTGTTACGTCATTATTAATGCAGCTGAGGGGCTGGCTTTGTCCTCTTGTTTGAATCCGATTTGAATTCGCCTTTTAAGATCCTTGTTTCCAAATATTTGCACCAGGTAGACGCAATCATGCCTTTCGGTAACACTCACAATCAGCTGAAGATGAACTACACCGCCGAGCAGGAGTATCCCGACCTCAGCAAGCACAACAACCACATGGCGAAGGTGCTGACGCTCGAGATGTACGCAAACCTTCGGGACAAACAAACTCCCAGCGGATTTACCGTGGATGACGTCATTCAAACCGGAGTTGACAACCCAGGTAAATGGCCTATCTTCAAAATGGGAAAAGTGCCCGTATTTCAACCGGTGCTCGGGTGCGTGGTGCTCAAATGTTAAAGCACTTATGACTCAATGTCTCTTTTTCTGGCTTTTAGTCCATGTGTTGCGTTGAGCTTGTGTATATGCGGCTTGACCTCTCAATGTCAAGAAATATGTACTTCTAGCAAAAGGCACTTATTACAATTTGTCTGTCTCTGGAAGAAGTGACTAAAAATATGAGCTGTGTACTCCGGAGGTCGCATTTGAAGCTGCATACGTCATCGAGTCGGTCTCATTTAAGAAAAGTAATTTTAACTATAATAAAACTGACTTATTCCTCGTGAGGTGTAAAATACTATAATTTCTTTATTACTTTGCAATCTAACGGTTACCAAAAAAAAAAGTCCGACTCTATGACGTATGCAGCCTTAAAATGCACACAGCCCCTGAACTGGGACACAGCCATTGATGACTCATCCTGCACTACACTTTTTTTTTTTTTTTTTTTTTTTTTTTTTTTTTTAATACCAATCAAATGTTTTCTAGTATGGGAATGTCCCTCCCCCAATACCTCCTGAAGCCAACTAGTTTGTTTTAAAATTGTCACACACAGAAGAAAAATCTACATAAAGAACAAATGCAAATGTACAGACAGTACGTGTAACTAGGAGTGAAAGCACCTATTATTATTATCATTATTATTATTATTATTATTATTATTATTATTATTATTATTATCTTAAGTCCTTTTGAGTTTTTTGAAAATGAAATGGCTTGGATATTGAGAAAGTAAATAATCATGGTTCATGACTGAGATGATAAAGCAAATTGGCTAATAATAATTTGGTGGATCTCTAAATATTTATTTTTTTATATATATATATATAATTTATTATTATTATTATTATTATAATAATAATAATAATAATAATAATAATAATAATTTTTTTTTTTTTTTTTTTTTTTTTTTTTTTTTTTTTAATAACCGCATTCATCCTCGTGATAGCTGTCTAGCTTAATTTGATGACATCAATGGTCTTGGACAACATTTTGAACAAATAACATTAACTTTTAATTTATATATATTTTTTTATTTATTTATTTATTTTGTAGTTTGATCATTTGTGTCTCATTGGTACAAAAACACACTTGAATATTATTTCTGCATCTCTTTTGAGTAAGCCTTGGGCTTGCACATTTTTAAACACTTCTACAAAGCGTAGATTTGTCCTTTTGTTGTTGTGGTGGTACACTGATCCTGATATGTCCAAAATGAACAAGCACTAAACATGTAATGTACAAATATAATTTGCATTCTTTGCATAGTGCTGCTTGTTATTTGCTGTTGTAATCCTGGTGGCTAATGCATGTTATGTACTTCAGTATAAGCTTTCATTCATTTGACTCGGTATGCAAAAAAAAGGCATGAGAAAGTGGCACCATTCTAATGTTATATTTAAGTCCAACAAAAGGAGGATTGTGTCATCTTGTATCTCATGATTGCGTAAAGGCCAACCATGCGGCGATAAACATGAGGTGTGGTTATATCAAGCTGTTGCCCATGACGATCTGTTTGCTGTCATTTTTTTTTTTTTTTTTTTTTTTTTTTTTTTTTTTTTTAAAAAGTCACTACAACAAAACATTGAAGTCCAGGATTTTTTGTGTTCCAGGGCATCCTTTCATCATGACGGTGGGCTGCGTTGCTGGAGACGAGGAGACGTATGAGGTGTTCAAAGATCTTCTGGATCCCGTCATCGAGGATCGTCATGGTGGATATAAACCCACAGACAAACACAAGACTGACCTGAACCCAGACAACCTCCAGGTACTCTGCGCCTCTGTCTGGTGCATCTAATTGGGTTTAACGTTTTAAAATAGTCAGCTGTTAATTTAGTCGTGTTTTTAATAGGGCGGAGACGACCTTGACCCCAACTACGTTCTGAGCTCCAGAGTGCGAACTGGCAGGAGCATCCGTGGCTTCTGCCTTCCTCCTCACTGCAGCCGCGGGGAGAGACGTGGCATCGAGAGTCTGTCCGTTGAGGGTGAGTTCGGCTAGGCATCTGTTTTCATAGGATGTACTTGATTCATGATTGGTCGTTCAAGAGGGGTGGGTGGAAACATAAGTGATTCAAGCATCCACTCTGTAATGCTGCAGGTCTGTTGTGATGTATCCTGTGTTTTTTTTTTTTTTTTATTTTTTTTTTTTCCCACAGCTTTGGGAGCCCTTGATGGTGATCTTAAAGGAAAGTACTATGCCCTCAAGGACATGACAGAGGAGGAGCAGCAGCAGCTGATTGATGACCACTTCCTGTTTGATAAGCCTGTGTCCCCACTGCTGCTGGCCTCTGGGATGGCCCGTGACTGGCCCGATGCCAGAGGGATCTGGTGAGTAAGAGCGGGCTTTTGGGTCCATTGCTCCTCTCTTTATTAAAATTTGGACTTTGTCCCAACTTACTAAATGGATCCATTTAGGTGCTATTATTATTATTATTATTATTATTATTATTATTATTATTATTATTAAATTTGACTTATAATATATATTTTGTTTTTTAGATTGGTTTGTGTATCCTTTTATAATAAAAAAAAAATTAAATATTTTTTATTAAAATGGTAATTACAACTTGATATGAAAAATTGCCATGTTGGTGTTAAAATATTTTGTAGTTTATTATATATTGTATTTTATATTACAAAATGGATGCATTTATTGTGGTTTTTTTTTTATTTTTTTTATTTTTTTTTTTTTATTACATGCAGTTATTGATTTCTTTTTACTTTGTATAAAGATTTGGTTTGATAATAATATTATTATTATTATTATTATTATTATTATTATTATTAAGACTTTAATAATTTATATTAATAATATAATAATAATTTATTTTAATTTTTTTTATTAAATGTTTTTTATATTACAAAATGGAAGCATTTAGGTGCCAGCTTAACTAATATTATATATATATATATATATATATATATATTAGTTAAGCTAATTAATTTTTATAATTAAATGTGTGTAAAAAAAAAAAAAAAAAAAAAAAAACCTCAATTTTGTATTTATTTATTTTTTTTTTTTTCCTTGTATAAAGATGATTTGGTTTGTGTATCCAATAATAGTAGTAATAATGGTAGTAATTTTATTTTAATCATTTAATAATAATTTATTTTAATTTAATAAATTATTTTATTAATTCCAACTTGATTTAAGTTGATATATTTTATAGTTTGTATTGTATTTTTATATTACATGGGTGATTTATTTATTCCTTAATGCTTTATAGGCACAATGACAATAAGACATTCCTGGTGTGGGTGAATGAGGAAGACCATCTTCGTGTCATCTCCATGCAGAAAGGTGGCAACATGAAGGAAGTCTTCAATCGCTTCTGCACAGGCCTCACAAAGGTGTGTTGTGTGTGTTTGGTTTTGTTTTTTTTTTTTTTTTTTTTTTTTTTTTAAATCGATTTGATACCCTCCCTTTTGTAACCTTGTTAGCAGCTCCTTTGCATGGGACTTTTGTTTTTTTTTTTTTTTTTTAAATCCTAACCCACTTGTCTTGCAGATTGAGGAATTGTTCAAAGAGAAGGGCCATGAGTTCATGTGGAACGAGCACTTGGGCTACGTCCTAACCTGCCCCTCCAACCTGGGCACAGGGTTGCGTGGTGGCGTTCATGTCAAACTTCCCAACGTCAGTAAGCATGAGAAATTCGGTGAGATCCTCAAGCGACTGAGGCTCCAAAAGCGTGGAACAGGTATATACTCCCCTGAGCCATACAACGGTTCTGTATTACCTGTACAGAATGTCCTCTCCAATACTAACCTTGCTCTCCTGAACAGGTGGAGTGGACACTGCTGCAGTAGGTGGTGTCTTTGACATCTCCAACGCAGACCGTTTGGGCTTCTCTGAGGTTGAGCTGGTTCAGATGGTGGTGGATGGAGTTAAGCTGCTTATAGAGATGGAGAAACGCCTGGAGGCAGGCCAGTCGATCGATGACCTTATGCCTGAGCAGAAGTGAACACTTCGTGACTCCTAACTTAACTCCTTCCCTGCCTCCACCAGTACTCCCTTCCTCCAGTACCAATAATCTTAATTCCATCAAGGAACATACACTCCACCCAAACGGTAGTGGCACTAAAGTTAGACGAGTCTTCCATCAGTGTGACGGATTTTGTATCTCAAACGTCCTGCAATGTTGAAGATGGAGCTTAACACCAGAAATAAAGTCTCTTTGGCCCATGGAGTTTCTTGTGTGCATGTGTTCTTGCTTGCTTAAACTAAGTTTGCTACAGAACCATCAGTTCATTTTCTTCCGTTCTGTGTTTGTCCAGTTGCCTGAATCAAATGCCCAGCTGAACAGTGTGGTGTTTTTTTTCTTTTTGACAACTGTAAAGATGTCGTCATGTAGGATACAATGGTCAATCCACGGCCTTTAAGGCCATTTTATAAGGGGATTAACAATGTTACAAGATCCTTACTGATTTGTTTTAATACAGGAACCACAATCTCAAGAGCATTTGTGGTTTAAGAGTAGACTGTAGTTTTAAATATTTCCAGAGTATTGTAGGTGTTTTGGTTTAAGTTGCCTAGGCATTTTTAATTGCTGCTTTAAGAGATTGGTTTTGAATGCTACTGTTAAACCGGTCGTATACTGCCACCTAGTGGCTATAATAGGACATAGATCAACAAAGAACTTGACTATTTTGTTATGGAAACCATGAATGTTAGGAATGTTAGGGTAACCATAACGAAGAGCTACTGCAGGTAAACCCGTTTAGTCCTTTTAGATTACAAATGATAAATTTTAGGTAGTTGGTTACAGCATGTGAAAAACAACCCAGCAATCGCTATAAAACAAAAACCCTTAATAATAAAAACGACCATCTGTCAACCCTGACATCGCAGAGAAAAGTAACAAGCACGATGTGACAAGAGCCCGCCTTTCAGCCCCACGTCCAATACGACGACTTACATCTTTAGCTATTCGGATTTTAAAAATATGGCACTTTGAAGAATTTTAATAGTATCAATTATTTCCTCTGAACCCATTGTACCTGGACTAAGTAAAGACAACATCCGGGCCATCTGATTTAAAAACGTGCAGAATAATTCTACACTGCACATTTGCTCAAATTCTACAAGATTAGGTGGATAATAGTGACATTAGACTGTGGTTTTAAATATGGACTATTTCAAAACCCTAATATTTCTAACCTTGGGTCCTTGTCATGCAAGTAAATTAATCTTCGCTCTAAATGCATATCTTTAATTGTTTGAAATACCTTCTCTAAGTATTTTTCGAAAGTATTTGACTCTTAACCTTTATGAAAAACCTACTGCATGTTAATACTCCCATTCTGTGAGATATGAGGAGTGTGACCTGAGTGCTGGGCTGTGTTTGATATGCCCCAAATATAGTGCTTTGCTTTTAGATGAAGATCTCTCTCTCCATACAATATATTCATTTCATCAGGGGCCAGTTGCATAAACCCCTAAGACTAGTCTTACAAGTCAGTCATCAAATTTTTTTCTTTATGACTGTTCATAACTTTTTTAAAATTTGGTTTGATACTGAAAAGTAAGACTGACTGCCTCTTGACTAACTGCTAGTGGGTCATACTAGATTCTTAAACACTGTCTTATCTTATGCAACTGGCCCCAGGTCTCACATTGCTTCTAGCAACCAGGCATGACTAAACACTGGTCTTTTTAGGCCACTAAAAAGAGCCGTTAAACCAGAATCAATTTATCAAGTAAAAACACAGAGAGACTGAGCATAACACAAGGTGACGTGAATTCTTGCTATGACTCATTTATTTTTATTTGTGCAGCATGTATAGAACACAAGGTGCGAGTCACTGCTATTTCACAGAAGCCCACACGGGCAGTTTAGGTCTAACAGCATTGAGTCAAAAAGCGTATGTCTCCTGTCCCATCCTCATCACAGTATTTACAAGGTTACAACTCCACAATAAAGCTTCCTTCACTGCCTCAACGGCAGAATATAAAAATCACATGACTAAAAACAGGAGTGGAGTGGAATGGGCTGGAGTAATATAAAGCAACATTTAAAAAAAAAAAAAAAAAAAAAAGTGTAAAATAAATGTAAATGAGCACAACATTTTATAGCTGAATTCAAGCAAGCTGTCACACTCCAGCCAAATCCTGGCAAGAATGCTATAGTGTCCTGTTCCTGTAGGACCTAAATACTGATCCGTATAATGATGGTTCTGATGGTTCAACTCAATCAGTCTCTGCACACTTTCAGCACACTCTTCAAAACACTCCAATGCTGTGAAAAACTCTTCTCTGCACCTTCACACTTCTGTTATGATGTTCACGCTTGAAACAGTGAAAAACGAAAAATCTCTACTCATAGCATACATAAATCCCATACGCAACACTTATATGCACCTTTTCATGAATCGCCATATACATGCCCATCAGTATATGGGGTTTATCAGTCGCATAGATCAGAATAATACGTTCTATGCAAACTATGTATATTTTTGTTCTAACTGCTTTCATATACTTCCAGTCTATACACAGACGTTTTGTAGATGAGCTATAAAATTCACGCACAAGTCCTTTGTTTTAAAGATATAACATATCAGCTCTCATTCATCCAGTTCAATTAAAAGTATACAGAATTCTCTCTTTGACAAAGAGCACTGTCTGCCCTTTGCTCCTTTCAGCAAAGCATCATGGGTAAGCTAACTACAAAATAAAACAAAAGCTCTTGTCAAAGTGATTAAGTGCTTGATCCCCAAGATGTGATGTACTGTTATGTTTTACATGGATATGAGGCACCGTGAGGAGGAGTGGATGGGGAGATACTGAGGCCTGGTAGCAGAGCTGGTGGGGGCAGACCGAAGGCGACACCTGAGGCTGCTTGTTTGGCCTGGTGTTGGCTGGAGAGTGTGTTTATGGGTGGCGGTGATTTGATTGTGCCTCAGGACCAGGGCTTGGCAGCTGCACCCCTTCTGTTGTCCAAGTGGCACTGAGGTAGAAAGATGGAGGTTCTTACCTCCAGGCATCAGTCCGATGAGTCACTGGAGAGTTCATGCAGGAGACCTCATTACGTGGTTTTATTCTGGGGTACAGCTGCAAAGGAAATGAAGACACATAACTATTAAAGTCAAAACATGTCATACACTTTTTTGGAAAGAATTTAATGCTGTTATTCCCAGCTTGAGATACATTAAATTGATCAAATTAATCTCTCAAGTTCTTGAAAATGTGGCGTGTGACAGTCAATACCAGTGTTAGGGAAAGATTAGCATTTAAAAATGTGCATTTACATTTTTTTGCATTACTTTTTCTCACCTGGGCTGGGTTTGCTTGTTAACGGTACATTTGTAACAACAATAAAAAAGCTCTATTTTTGGCATTGTAGAGGCCCTTTCACACCAAGAGTGAAATGACTAAGCCTCAGGCTGAAGGAAATGCATATTTACGCCAGTACAAGTAGAGGGCTAGCTCAAACTATTTTCAGCTGTGCTGCCATTCTGGATTAAAGGAAAAATGGAATGCAGGAGAAGGAAGTTCAACACTCTTATTTCTAAATCTAATCTAAAATAATTTGCTTGTTGTTATGGATGAATTTATCATTGCAGTTCAGCAGTAGAGACATGAAGGTTAATAAAGTAGAGATTAAATACATAAAAGTATATTTGTGCAATTTAATATATAGTTAATT